>BQNB010108632.1:0-10904 GCA_026074375.1 Tanacetum coccineum
TACTATTAGTCATATGCTTACAATTAGACAACGAGCTATGTTATTCTAGATTATACACAAGGTGACCGAGTCTTTTTCATAATCCTAACAATGTTATTCCAGACAAAGTTGAAATCAAGACTGGGGAAACAACACCACAGGTTGTTTCATCTCATGAAGATTCAACAGACCAAGAAGCCGCCCCTACTAGCGTTGCTAGTAGCTTGGTTTCCGGCCAACTTTATAAAGTCTTCACTTTAGCCCCTGTCAATAGCCCATATCTATAGACACTCATGGTTATTACGTTTTTAAATGATAATCGTTTGAGGGAATCACTCAAAAAATTGTACGTTTGAAAAGAAAGAGTTGAGAAATTAGTTGCAGGTATAGAAGAAGGAAGAAACTTTGGGAAAAGTGTAGGATATTAGGAGTAAACTTAACATAGGTTAGGGGTTAAATGTACATTATAATTTAGATTAGGAATAGATTATAACTAGGATGTTTCCTATTTGATTTAGGAAAGTTTTCTACCTCCTCATTTCTATAAATAGGGATGAGGGGGGATGCTAGTCATTCATTCTTCTTCCTCGTTGTAATAGCTTTATTAGGGTTTTAATAAAGGTTTGGTACGAGGGTATAACGTGTATACGTGGTAAATATTTTTCTTGCTCTCAACTTCGTTAATTAATACAATGAACGTTTGGGGCCACGTGTGTTTTATCTTTGAGACTATATTCCTGCACATAGCTTTTGATGTTTTTGTTGGACTTACTATTTCAACACAAGTGGTATCAGAAGCCAAGGTTACGGTGGTTTCATTGAAGCTTGGTCCGACTTAAAGGTGTCCCGCTGATAAAGAGTGGTTTTCTTTGGTAATTCTAAGTCATAGGTGGTTCTTAGAAAACAAATAAGTTTTAGCTTTGTACCAGGTATCAAGTAAAGTGATTACTTGACAGTACAAAGAAATATCCATATCAGTCTCAAATGAATTATCAAACCTCATTTGTTCCATAAATTGCTTATCAATCACCTCAAGTTTCTACACAACCAATGACCGAGTCACCTCTTGTGGACTTAGGTTTTGTTGTTCTTGTATTCTCTCTAGGAGATGATCCAATTGCTTGTCTCAACAAGGCAATGGCTTTTCTAACAGCTGTAGCTTCCTCAAGGTTCCCCTTAACCAATAATCAACTTAGAACCTCCTCGAATCCAAGAAACCAAGCCACTATTTAAGATGGCAGGATCACAGTGCAACAAGTTCAGGGGAGATAAGGAAAATGTTATTCTGGTACTGGTTATAAGAATAATGCTACTAGTTCTGGGGGAAACAATACAAGTGGATAGGCAAAGGTTGTTAAATGCTACAACTGTCAAGGTGAAAGACATATGGCTAGGCAATGCACTCAGCCTAAGCGACCAAGGAATGCAGCATGGTATAAGGAAAAAGTAATGTTAGCTGAAGCTTAGGAAGATGGATAAATTTTGAATGAAGAGCAACTCGCGTTTCTTGCAGATCCAGGGGTTTCAGATGGTCAAGCTGTCCAGACAATTATTCCAAACAATGCTGCTTTTTAGACTAAGGATCTTGATACTTATGATTCTGACTATGATGATATCTCGAATGCAAAAACGGTTCCCATGGCCAATATTTCTAACTATGGTTCTGACGTTATCTTAGAGGTACCTCATTCTGAAACCTGTCTTAATGATATGGAAAATCAAAGTGTGCATGCAATATAGGATTTTAAACAAACACCAGTTGTGGATGATATAGATAACGAGATAACAAGTGATAGCAATATCATTCCGTACTCTCAATATTTGCAAGAAACACAACAGGAAAATGTTCAAGATACTAATTTGCAGGCACAACAAGATTCAATGATCTTATCTGTGATTGAACAAATGTCGGAACAAATGATTAATCATGTAAATAATTAGGAAAAGGCTAATAAGGAACAGAATAATGAATCAGTAACCGCTGAGCTAGAGAGATATAAAGAACGAGTCAAAACTTTTGAACAACGTCTTAATATTGATTTAAGCAGTCGTGAAAAAATGATTGATTCTCAAATGGATGATATGATTAAAGAGAAGCTTGCACTAAAAGAACAAGTTGACTCACTTGAGCAAAATCTTTCTAAACAAATCAAAGAAAAGGAATGTTTATTGCAAACATTCACTGTTTTCAAAATAATATATTAATAGTATATTTGTGTGGGGAAAAGATGCAACAGATAATATACTATTCTAAATTGTACCAACACAAGTTTTTTGTCAGATAGCATAGTAAAGTGGGAACCCATATTTCAATTTTTGGCTTCAAATTATTTTATTTACTATTGTATTAGTTGGATAAACTAGTTTATTTACAATTTGGTTTAACAGCATGTTTGTATATTGTTGGTGATTTAAAGTCAATTTCTAATATTTTAGAGACCTAATTGTAACCTCATATGTGTTGAAGATCTATCAGGATGGTTAAATCCACGGGCGAAGCCAATGGGGTGGCTAGCGGGTGCTCAGCCACCCCCCAACCAATCCAACTAGCCATGGCTAGATTTGAGTCAATGGGGGTGGGATTGATGCTATAGTAATTCAGTTTTAGTGTTAAATTGATGATAGAGTGGTCTAGATTACTAGATAGTTTGATTCCTACCCAATATAACGTGATGTTCCATGTGATCCAAAAAAGAAGTTATAACATGACCGTGTGTTTAATACAGATCCCAGAGGTAGAAGATAATATAAGTTTATAATATGTACAATTTTGACCCTAAGTATTCATATGTCTTACAACTTTCTCCCTTTTAAGTTTATATTTCCTAACTAGTACATTAGAGTTTCTAAAATTGATAGTTTTAACCTTGTTTAAAATATTAGTTGCCATACGTGATCCAATACTATTTGAAGTAATAGATTAGTTTTATTTTATTGATAAAAATTCCGAAAGAACGAGTTTGAAAGGAGACATACTTATGTAAAATTTGTGATTTGACAACATGTTAATTAGTATTGTGTTGATGTTTTAAAGTCTTTTTTAATGAATCTTTCGGGTAACTAATCTATAACATGTACATTGTTATACAAATTATTTATAGCTCATTTTAACATAAATTCTTGCTTGCCCCTCTGTGTACGAAGGAAAATAAGTTGTCCATATATACTTGGGGTGCATGCTCATGGACAAAAAAAGTCAACGGTTTACATTCTTTTTGAATTACAATGATTTAGGTATACAAATTAGCAGATTCAGACTCATATATTGAAGTGAAATTGTTGACATTCAGTTTTTTATAAGATATATCAATGTCTCTCGTTAGACGTCATTATTCTCTTTAAAAAAAATTTGGCCCCCCTTAACTCAAAATCCTGGCTCCGCCCCTGAAGAAGACCTTCGTGAAGCTTCAAGTGACATAGAAAAAGAGCTTTATGAAGAATCAAGTGACCAAGAAGAATTCTATGATGAAGATTCAAGTGACCTAGAAGAATACCTTGGAATGTTTGATGAAAGTGACCAAGAAGAAGACCTTGGTGAAGATGATAGTGACCAAGATGACAGTGATGATGGGTGGGTTTAGTTCTAGATAGCATCATAAGCATGGCTAGGCTACTATCTTAGTAGTCTTTAGTTTTTTATTTTCGTCATGTACACATACTGCTTTTGTAGTATGTTTTTCCTTTGTGTCTCTTATTAGGTGTTCTTCAATAAAGTGTAATAAACAAATCAATGCCATTGCCTTTTATTACGTAAATGATGTTCTTTTCATAAGTATTATAGTTTGTTCAAAGTTCATTTCTCTTTGTGTTCCTGTTTGCAAAAGATAATCAAGAGCTTTCATTTGTGTTTGTGTTCGTGTTTGCCAAGATAATCATGACCCTTCTGATGTTTGCAAATGATAATAATTGAGATAATCATTTGTGTTTGTGTTTGGCCATCTTATTAGGTTTGTTTGTGTTTTGCAAATGATAATCAGGAACATTCATATGAGTTTTTGTTCCTGTTTGCAAATGATAATCATGACGCTTCTGATGTTTACAAATGATAATCATTGAGATAATCATATGTGTTTGTGTTTGGCCATGTTATTAGGTTTTCTTCAAAGTTCATGCACTGTTTGTGTTTTGCAAATGAGAATCAGGAACATTCATTTGTGTTTTTGTTCCTGTTTGCAAATGATAATCATGACGCTTCTGATGTTTGCAAATGATAATCATTGAGATAATCATCTGTGTTTGTGTTTGGACATATCAGTTTCCAATTACCAATAACAAAAATATTTAACAACAGTATGAGAGGAAGGAGTATACGAATTAGTGACAGATTAACTGTCGCTAAATGCTATGGGAGGAAGGAGAAAGCAGATTAGTGACGGATTAGTGACAGTTTTGTGACAGATAAAGTGTCGCTAAATAGCAGTTGAAAAAGAATGCGTACTGTTTGGGCTTGAAGTTAGTTTCTAATGCTATGGATCACATTGGATCAACATTCTATTAATATTAACAAAAAAAGTCAACATTAATCCCCAATAAATTTAGAATTTTTTATGAGTATATATAATTAAAATAATCTATTTGCATATTTTTGTAAATCCTAGATATAAACCAAAGTCCCAAAGCCTAGACAATTTGTAATAGGACGTTGTATATGTGGATTTTAAAAGTATTACCAATTAAATATAAACAAAGTCCTAATGGCCTAACAATTTGTATTTGAAGTTGTATATGTGGATTTAAAAGTATGACCAATTAATTTATAGCCTATTTTTGTTTAATTTTCTCACTGAATTTCAACACGTATATGAGAATTGGTAGAACATTTTACACCAACACTGGATTTCAACACATGTGTTTCAAAACTTCTTGGAGGAAATTATGGTTGCGTCCAAGTAAAACTCATTTTCCTAGAATATATATTGGTTGAGTATAACAAGCAAAGGTACCGCGCGTTGCTACGGGACGAGTTTTTTTCTAGTTACTGCGGGGCAGGGTTTTTTAATTGGTATGGACACTTATTTTTTTTTAGTTTTTTTTTTTAGCTTTTTCTTTGTTGTATTCGGCGTGTTTTTTTATATTGCATGCTTGTATGTTTCACGTTATTATACTCGCGCCATAAATGTTGACTAAGTAAAAAAGGAAAAAAAAAATAAAACAAATGGGTCGGCCCGAGGCGGGGCATAATTTTTTTTAATTGATTTTGAACGAATATTGAGTAAGAATGTGCACGTGCGTTGCAACAAGGCTGATTTGTATTCGACGTTTTTTTTATATTGCGTACTTGTATGTTTCGCATTATTATACTCGTGCTATAAATCTTGACTAAGTAAAAAAGAAAAAAAAAACAAATGGGCCGGCCCAAAAATTAGAGCCCGAAAAAAAAAACAAATGGGCCAGCCCAAAAAATGAGAACCCAAAAAAATCACTATATCCCAACACTATTCCTCAAAGTACTGTAGCATGACATCTCAATTGATATATATAGTAAATGTTTAGTTAACATATGATAATGTGACTTGGGCCTTAGTATTGATTAGGGCTTATAAATTGGTCCAAGTGAGTTGGGCTTTTATGATTAGGTCTTATAAATTGGTCCAAGTGATTGGGCTTATAAATTGGTCCAAGTTAGTTGGTTTATTTTTAGATAGCATCATAGGCATGGTTTTGTTCTAATTAGTGAAAGATTAGTGAGTTGTTTTATAATTAGTGGAATATTTTGTAATTAGTTAGTTGTTTTTTTTTGTAAATCAAGTGTTAGTAAAAAATAAAAAAATTGGACTCTCTTTCCGTAACTAATACATAAAACGAAAGTCATGACCAAAAAGGGGCTATAACATTCGTTACACTATGCTTAGGATTTTCATATTTTATAATTTATAATTGTTTTTGTATTGAGTGTTAGTGTTGATGTACAATATGTTGTTTGTGGTACGACATTTATTTTTTTATCATTAATTTTTTAACTTTTTTAATCTTTATAAAGGCTTTCTAAGTTATACAAACCTAATCAGTAAAAAGTTCAACTTCATTAAGTTTTTTTATTCTAGATGTTATAACAATTCCTAACTTATAAATAACCGTCTACCCGTGCAACGCACGGGTATTGTTCTTGTTAGATTAGGGCAAATGACATGCAAATGTAACATGCTATTTTTACTTTATTGTGTAGCATTTTTTTTATTTTTTTTTCTATTCTATACATCATATTTTTAAATTACGTGCATCGTTTGTATTCTTTTTCCATTTTAATGTTTCATTTATGAATATTCTTATATCTTTTATCTAGTAAAGGAAAACGTCAAGTAGGGTATTCGTATTTCAAAAAAATCAAATCATACTTTATTTAGTAATATTTTTTAAATTTAGATTTTTTTTCTCATTGTTTCTTAATTTGGCTTATAATCCATAAAATATTTGTAAATTCGTTTTTTTTTTAAAATGAGCTAAAAAATATATGTGTCAAAAATAAGAACATAAAAAGATACGAGTAGGTAGAGCAATAAAAATATGTTAAAAGGTCAATTTTGTATTTTGAAACTAACAAAAAAAATCACAATTACTTAAATTAAACGATATATTTACTTAGTAAAGGAAAACGTCAAGTGGGGAAATCGCATTTCAAAAAAATCAAATCATACTTAATTTAGTAATTTTTTTTAGCTTAGATTTTTTTAAAATATATTTAGACTTAATTATTTCCTAATTTGTGTTACAACTTTAAAAAAAACGTTTTAATTATCACATATTTAAAAAAGTTAAAAAAAACACATGGGCTAAATTGCTATTTTCCCAAACTTAAGATTACAAAATGTAAATTCATTACAAAACACGGGAATCTCACATATCACACAAACGTTTTTTCTCTCAAATCACCCAACCCAAGCAAATTAAACCCTCATAAACTCAAATCGAAATCCAGATTTTGTTTTGATGTTTCACATTTTAATCGTTTTAGCTTCAATCGGAAAAGCCCTCAATTTCCATTTGCAGAATCAACCTTTTTTTCAGTTTATGATGATGTAAAGGTATGAACTTGATCCATATTTTGTGTTTCTATAGGTTTAATTAATGTTAATTTGTTTTTCTTTTAACTGATTCAACATTTGTTTAACTGGAGTGAAAATAAAAGTCAACCTCTTAGTTGCAAACAAAGGGTTTCGAATTTGGGTGTTTGGGAAAGTGCTTATATGATATGTTCAGGTGTTTGGGATTTCTTATAAAGCTGCATGTTTTGATAATCATGCATGAGTGGAAAACTCGGTGAAAAACCACTGTCCTATTTATTATGAGTTACATATTATAATTGTATATGATTTTATATACGAATGTTTGTGACTTGCTCTAACAATTATGCTTCTATGGTAGTTTCTTTTTGACTCGATCGAGAGCTCATCAGTCATGAAGTGTGGACACACTATGCACATGGAATGCGAGGAGATGTTAAACAACATCAGTTAGTGCATCACTTTTCTGTTATGTGTAGATTTCCTAAATGTGTTAAAAAATGTAACTCGTGGATGTTACTGCCTTTGTCTTGCAGATATCGTTGTCCTATTTGCTCAAAGTCAGTTTGCGATATGACTACAACCTGGCAAAGAGTAGACGATAAGGTATATAATTACTTATGGACTTAAAATGTCTTAGAATATCTGATTCTAAAAGCAAGTGTGAAATGTTTCTAAAAGCTTATTTTTGTAATTTATTAGGCGTATAATCAAATTTCTATACGTTTTTAATTGGACAGATAGGAACTACTGCCATGCCTGAAGAATGCTGATACGAGGTAAGTCTTTCTCAATTGCCTTTTTATTAGGAGGCATTTTAGTTGTACGGTAACTTTTGGAAATGATTTAGAAAGGGCACTATTGAGCCTATATTATACGCGTCTCCAAATGCATGGGCTATAATTTACCGGTTATAGACTTGATACCTGGTAAATGGTCATAGATATATCCTCAAAAGGTTTTGAGGCTGATCTGTCCGTACCAATGATGAATGGTATATAGTAGAACTGAAAATAAATAAATAATTTACCGGTTATAGACTTGATACCTGGTAAATGGTCATAGATATATCCTCAAAAGGTTTTGAGGCTGATCTGTCCGTACCAATGATGAATGGTATATAGTAGAACTGAAAATAAATAAATTTGCTTACGAAGAGCTATTTTAGCGGAGGTTTTAGATAAACGATTTCCAGCTTTGGTCCCCAATTGAGAATCACTGCAAACCTCAAATTTAGCATACACTATTATATCATGACATGCACAAGCTGGTAGTGGATGATTTATATTTTTAAACACTTTTATAAAAGAAGTCGGGGATCCACTAGAAATGTTTTTTAATGTCTCTACAAACACTGAATTTCACTAAAACTTTTATATTTCACTAATTCATTTGGTGGTGGTTGTGATGATCAATGGGTTTTTTTGGGGGGTAAAGAAAAAATGCTATGGCAAGACTCGAGATAATGCATAAATAGGCAAATGGTGATGATCAATGGGTAGAGCATGATAAACCTGGTGTTTATATTACACTCACTTTCTTACATGGATGTATGAAAGATAATTATATCCTCGGTATGTGGTTTCAACTTTAGTTTTTTCAGAAGGCCTATAAGATACAGGTTGCAGACTCGCGCCATTTATGGGTAAATGGGTAGATTTTAGGTTCTGATTTATTTTTTTGGGTCAAATGGGGAAAGTTAAAAAATGCAGTAGCTAATATAAAGCGAGTTAAGCTTATTACACTGCATAAAACCTAGTCATTATGTTAAAAAAAATTATTGCTATCGCTAGATGAAGGTTTATTGTTTGTGTAGATAAATGGCACTCAACGGTGGTGGTGCGATACAGAGTTCGTACCTTAAGTCATACTTAGACTTTATTAGAAGAAAATTAGTTTTATAAAGATCACGTCTAAATATGTCGAGATGGGTAATCGCCACTCGATTACATTTCAGGGCCATGGACTTTACATGGATCATGTGCTTGGAAATCCAGTTGCAAACAATGACGTATAGGAGTTGTATTCACTTTTTGACTTTACAAAGTTAATCAAAATTTTTTGGGACTATTACTCCTCTTTTTTAGCTGCTTTTAATCGCTGCTCATGGGAGATGAACAAAACTTGAATTGACGCTTCATAATTAAATGGTCCCTTTAATCCCTGGGGTGATTATGCTGGGCGTACGATGACAATGGATATGGAAGGTTAGTAGTATAAATGCTCAATATCTGAATGTATATCCATTATAAAGACAATAGTTCTCGAGTAAGTGATTTAATTTATTTCTTTCATGTAGGAACTGTTTTAATACCCTTCGGATAAACCGTTGGCTTTGAAGTACACTCGATAAAATGGTTGTCTTTGAAGTGCAGGGATAAGCCGCTTCCAGAAAAAAGTTAACTATGGTATCTCAAGCAAGTAGGGAAATAGCAGAATTCAGCATCTAGGAGTCATTACTTTACAGAAACGATTATTTTTAAACCAGCTGATTATTTGAAAGAACGATTCAAGTGACAATTAGTGCATCACCAATAGTATTTTTTGCATAAGAATGAACAAATAGAGAATAACTGATGCAACTCGATTGTCTTGCTTAGTTGTTATTTTATTTTTATTTTTTTGGGTATATTGTGATAGAATCGTGTGTAGAGAATGAACAATAGTTGCTATTTTGTGGAGCTATATTTTGTGATTGTATTGTATGTAGAACATAATATATATATATACCAAGAACTAAATGAAATTTGATTTGTGTCTGAGTCCCGTGTGATAAGTAACTACCTCAGAATGTGTATTGTATATCACAAGTTTATCGTACATTTTTTAAGTGGAATTTGAGTTCACGACCGTTTAATTAGAAAACTTTTCACACAATATGTGATGCATTGGGAAAAAAACTCACTATGTTTAGTTATGACTTTTATTAACAAACTAAACGTGCATTTACTTAATAAAACAAATAATGTGTATATATGTTTTTGTATCTAATAAGTAACATACTACTGTTATACTAAACATCAAAAAAAAGAGTTTGTTCCAAAGTGCGTGAAAACGGTTGATTGCAAAGACTTCATATTTTTAATCCAGCAAGTAAAATCATTTAGGACATGTTTTATTTTTTTAATTTTTAACAATATATAACTAAAAATATTAGAAAAAACCCCGTGCGGGATTATAACTAGTTCTCTCCTAAAACCTAAACCAAACTCACGGAGTTCCTAACCTTAAATCATTCATTGAAGAATTCAATTAATTACGCTTCATTCGGTTTGCAATATGATCGTGAATCGTTCAGTTTTCGAAGTTAAGACACACACACAAAACTAACAAACTAACATGGATCAATTTGCTTAATCAAAGGTATACTTCCAATTAATAAATTCAAGGTATACTAATCGATGACGGGAACTCTTTCGGTTGTCTAAAGGTATTATTTTTAATATTTATTTTTTTACTTTGTCTATTATGGATATATGGTTTTTAGTTATATTCCAAAAAGCTTTTTGAATTTGCTGTTGATTTTGTTACAATTTGAGGGGAAAATAGGGTTTGATTGAAGTTCTAATCTGATTAATAAAGATAGCAAGGAAGAAGATCATTAAGTTAGAGGATTGGTGATTCAGAATTGATTATTAAATCTGCACAGGTATATGCATGTTTCGTTTTGTCTTTGAGGGTTTAATAAGTGTTCTGATTATTTTGTTTTATCTCTCGCAAGTTTAATTGTTCATGTAACATTTCTCATTTTCGTGTCATTGTACGACTATATTAATGATCACTATTTATTTTAGTCCGATACGCGTTTACTTTTAACTGTTTACTTTTGAGCTAAACCGCGTAGACTAGAAATAATCAATGAATGTAAACGGTCACCAAATAAATTAAGGTTTACATCAACCAAGTAAGGAATAATTATTTTGA
>BQNB010108633.1:0-22918 GCA_026074375.1 Tanacetum coccineum
GAGATAAAAAAAACGAGCTAGAACT
The DNA here is from genome assembly GCA_026074375.1 of Tanacetum coccineum. Lineage (NCBI taxonomy): Eukaryota > Viridiplantae > Streptophyta > Magnoliopsida > Asterales > Asteraceae > Tanacetum > Tanacetum coccineum. The sequence goes on from BQNB010108633.1 coordinate 26, forward strand.
CTTCAAAGGTACACTTTTTAATCTAAATCAAGCAAAAAATCGCACATACACACGATCTAATCATCCCATTAGCTCTGATACCAATTGTGGTATATCCTATATCATAACACGAGGTCGATTCTTGGATCTGGCTAGTTTCTAGAGAGAGAAACACTAGAGAGAGAATAGTCTAGAGAGAGAAAGTGTTTCTTTTGTAAATGAAATAATAAACTAGCTTGCCTCTTCCAAAGTTGGAAGAGGCTATATATAGTATTTAGAATTTACCAGGTATTTGTACCCGACTTAAAACCAAAAAACATACTATTAACTATTAAACTACGAGCTATAATAAACAGTAAAATACAATGGGTGACCGAGTCTTTTTCTAATATCTAACACAACATTTTTAAACATTTTACCAGTAGGTTTCCATTCTTTCATTTTAATGCTCTTAACAGCCTTAGCTCTAGCACGATCATTCACTTCAGACAAATGTTGTACAACACAAAAATCATGTCTTGCACTAAAATAACATTTGTTGCATGTTAAGCACACAGATTTAGACTCATTATTCTCTTTAGTCAGACTAGGCTTAGCATTCCTAGTGTGGGCTTCTACTTTTTGATATTTCTGGTTGCTACTTATTGGTTGCATGATCCTATTGTTCTTTGTTTCACTGTGAGGTTTTAATCTGCTAGCATCAGTAGAACATTTTACATTTGTAGAAGGCACTGAAGGTTTGTTAGTGGTCTGAGTCTGGTGAACATCTTCTTGAATTTGTGTGTTATTCTCTGATGTTGTACTAGTTTTAGCAAAAGTAACTTTCCTAGCTTTGTTCATTGGTGTGATGGCAACCAACTTCTCACTCTTTAATGGGGAACTTGGACATGTATCGCTAACATATACTAACAACTCGTGAATCCGTTTTGTGTACATGAAAGCATAGGCTAACGCATTATCCAAAGGATTTAAGATTCTAGCTTGTTCAACTATATCACGAAGAGTGTCAGCATTTTCTTTAGTGATCGTAATGTAGTCTACATGTGCTTCCCTATTGTTCTTAAGCTTTTGGGAGAGTGGTTCTAAGTCTTCCTTATGCACTATGGGGGTAATCATTTTTGGCTTATTCACAAATTCACGACAAGCAATAACACTTTTTCCTAAAAGTTTCCTTAATTTATTCTTGAGAGCTGTAATGACCAAAACTTTTTCCTGAAGCCTTGCATTTAAATCAGATATTTCCACAGACTTTTGATTGACCTGAATAACTAAAGCATCACATTGTTCTTTTGATCGAACACGTGTTGGTTTGATCGAGTCATAAAGTTGCTTATAGGTCTGTTTCAAATGGTCATTCTCACCAATAAGTTTTGACACCCTATGATCCACTTTAATATTTATCATTTCAATCTCCTCTAAGTCCTTTTTGATCTTCTCCTTATTTATTTTTCCAATTAGAGATTTAATTATATCTTTCAACTTTATTATGACTGTGTCTTTTTCTTGCGACTGAGCTTTCAATTCATTTATTTCAAAATATTGATCAAAACTTGGAGCACCTTGATTTGAAACAGAGTTGTCTCATTGAAAAATTTCATGATTAAGTTGAGTATCAACTTCTAAAGAGATGCAATGTTTTTCAAGAGTGGTAAAACATTTAAACAATTTATCATAAGTCTCTTTTTCAATGAAATCCCTTTTGTTGAGAAGCTCGGTCTCAAGTTGGATACACTTTTCACATTTACGCACATTCACATAGTCATTATCCACATAAGAATTCACAATTATGTACATTATATCTTTGCTAATGACTTGTTCCAAGAGTCATTCGTTTTCATTTAAAACTTTATTCATTTTTACTTGAAATGTTTTGGACTCTAAATGATGTTGTTCCACAGCCTGTTCCATTTAATGAAAGACATTTTGGACTTTAGAAAGTTCATCAATTAAATATTGATCGAATGTATTGAGTAAGTCCTTCAGAGCTTTTATAAATGGAATTATTTCAACCCTAATACAAGCTTTTGTATGTTCAAACCCCCACGTGCCCTCAATGATGGCTGTGGCTGTGGTTCTTTCTTTGACAACCACGTCAAATCCAGCAAGATGGTGTTTAAGTTTCTTCAAACTCGTATTAACCATGCTGACTTTAGGAAGTTCTTTTGGAACCTCAACTTTGGTGGGTCTACAAGAAGAAGTGGGTTCGGAAGAATTCATAGAATTCTAAGACCAAAAGGCTTGTTCAGCAGATAATTCAGTTTGTGGAACAAATCGTGTTTCAAAATCTTGAGAAAGTTGGTTAAGAGCAGTATAAGGGTCGCTTCAGAATCAAGAATCACAATAGCACTAGTGTTCTTAATGACATTACCATCATAAAGCTTTGGTTCCAACTACTAAGCTTTCTTAAGATATATAGGATTTTGAAAACCTGGAGCTTGTCTAGTGGTATGATCATAGAAAAACTAAGGTTTCGTCAATATGTGAACAGTTTGTGTAGATTAATCTCTTTTAAAAAACAATATTATCTAGCTATTTAATCTTCTTTTCTAACGCAATCTCTCTATCGATGTTTCTAGATTCTTCTTTCTTAAAATCATTTTTGAGAAGAATAACTATTTGCATTAAAGATTCCTTTTCTTTTAAATGTTCAGAAAGAGTTTGTTTAAGACGATAAATTTCTACATACTGTGCACTTGAATCTGAAACGTTATCATTACTCCTTAAATCAACATTTTGTCCTTCTTTCAAAACATTAACTTGTTCCTTATATCTTTTAAGCTTAGCAGTTAAAGTATCATTGATACTTTTATTATACAGATTTATCTTGGTACAATTAACTACTTGGGTTTTTAGTTATGCAATCACAGATAATATCAGTGCATCTTGTTGTTTAGAAGAGTTAGAATTCTTAACAGCTGCCTGTTGTGATTCAATCACATACTGAGAATAAGGAATGATATTGCTATCACTAGTTATTTTAGTCTCTGAATGATTCACAATATTCGACTATTCAGAAGATGACATCGCTGCACAACTTGATTAATCATATTATTTTTCACATTATCAGAATTATGTACCTCAGCAAGAGTATCTAAACCATAATGAGATAAATTTGCCATGAGAGCAACTTTGACAGTGCTAAGTTCATCACAATCAGAGTCATATGCATCTAAATCATCAGCTTGATAAGCAGCATTATGGGTAATGACAGCTTGTGTGGCTTGACCTTCTGCAATTCTTGGATCTGCCAAAAATGCTAGTTCCTCCTCATGTAGAATTTGACCATTTGCTTGAGCTTGTACCAACAAAACTTTATCCATAAACCATGAATCATCCCGTTTCCTCTTAGGTTTAGTGTAGTGTTTAGACATGTGTCTTTCCCCTTTGCAGTTGTAACAAATAATAGTCCTTTGTTTCCCAGAATTGCTTCCATTTGCTCCTGGAGTGTAGGTCCTTGTAGTACCCACAGCAAAAGAAGTGTGTCTTCCCTGAATTGGTTGTAACATCACTCTCCCATCATTAATGGTAGCTTGTTGCCTAGGGTTTGACAAAATTTTCAGCTGGTTATTGTTAGTAGGATAGCGAGAAGCGAAAACAACAGTCAAGAAAGACATCATGTGATTGATTGCATCAATGGGATCATCACCTTTCTAGAATACTGGAATGATTAGATATGAGTCTAGTTGAGGAAATTCAGATTGTTGGTTAACTGTGGATGCATATTCCAATTAAGGGATGGATGATAGTGGATAATAAACATTGTGATGAACTGATGATTGATAATCATTCGATGGATACGTGACTAAAAGAGGTGTTGATGATTGATTATTTGAGTATTGTTGAGACTAATAACATGAACCATGCTGTGGAGACTGATATGGTGAAACTTGTGGTTGAAATTAAGAGTTTTGGTATGAGTGCTGATGAGTTGGATAAGGAGATTGGGTCATCTAATGGGTTGTAACCAAAGCACGCGGATTTGAGTTGCGTTCATGCATTAAACGAACCTCATTTGCATGAAATTCATGTTGTCCCAAGTAGGCATGAAGCTGATCAATGTTAGTTGTATGCAAATCCCGAACCAGTTTGACATCTGTCACAAATTTGCTCCACTCAGGAGGAAGAGTGTTCAAAAACTTAGTGTTCACTTAAAATTGTTCCAGTTTCATATTGTAGATGTTTATGTCATTGAGTAGCAGTGACAATCTCAAGTAGAAATCACGTAGTGTTTCCCCCTTCTTATAAGCAAACTTATCGAATTCATCATAAAGCTTACACTCTCTTTCCTGTTTCGTCAATGAAGTTCCTTGCAAGAGAAGTTGAATTCTTTCCCAAAGTTCCTTGGCGACTTTATGATTGCTAACCAATGCATAAACCTTAGGTGGTAGTCCTTGGAGAATGATATTTGTTGCCTTGATATCACAGTCAGCATGAATTGCTTCCGTAGCAGATAACTCAGAATATTTCTTTCGTCTTGTCACTCCATTTTCCTCAATTAAAGGCCAGATGAGAGGACCATTTTCAACGGATTCAAGAATCATTCTTCCATGTTGTCTATTCATTATATATAGTTCCATTATGCTTTTCCAAGAATCGTACATATCTTTTTCCAACATATGTGGACGATTGTCAGCACCCGACAGAATTGCTTTGTCAGCAAGAGTCGCCATTGAGAAATTTGTATGTTAAAAGATTATTGTCGGACCGAACGGTGGTAGAAAGAAATTGTGTTTGATTAAGTTGTCTTTTAAGAGTTTTAATTCTTGAAACTACACGGGATTTTACAATTCTTGACAAAACCGGGAAAACAAGTTAATGTTTTACGGGATTTTACAAGTCAAAGAGATAAACCGTATAATTTGGAAATTTAAGTTGTTCGGTTTCGATTAAACTTGACTAGTTTGGTTATCACTGTTGAAGTCTAGTTTAGTTCTCACTGGAAATAAACTATATCGGTTCACACTGAATATAAACTAGATCGGCTCACACTGAATATAAATTAGATCGGTTCACACTGACTACAAACTAGATCGGTTCACACTGAATAAATACTAGATCGGTTCACACTGACAATAAACTAGATCGGTTCACATTGAATATAAACTAGATTGGTTCACACTGACTATAAACTAGATCGGTTAACACTGAAAAGACCTAGATCGGTACTCACTAAAAATTACTAGTTCCGTAGTCAATGAAAATTACTAGTTCGGTACTCAATGAAAAATTACTAGTTCAGTACTCACTGATAAATGACTAGTTCGGCTATCACTCGTAACGTACTTTTCCAAAACTTAAAAAGACACGTTTTTGATGATTGTTTTCTGAAAAAAATTTGTACCAAAAGAGTTACTAAGCCTATAGAGACAAGAAAAATGAAAACTATAAGGTTTTTAAAGCCGAAAAATTTAAAATCAAGATTTTGACCTTTATAAAGTTAACGAACCCAAATGACACAAAATAAGAGATTTTTATATGAATCTAAGCACACACACCTATATCCAAGGATACTAGATCAAACTTACCTATGTAGATGATCTTTTAGTGTGGAACTTAAGCTTAGAAAACAAGAAAAAATCAAAGAGACAAGACCTTTTTAGTAGTAAAACGCACAAACAAAAATAATAAACACAAAATATAAACACACCACTCCATGGCTCTTAATACCAATTGAAGACTAATCTAATAACATACTAGTTGAGAGGGAAAGAGAGGTGATTCTAGAGAGAGAGTGGGTTGGATGAACACTTAGAGAGAGAAAGTAAACATATAAGAGAACTTGTTTTAATGTGTGAAAAATGAACAACCAACCACCTCTCCAAGGCATGGAGAGGTGTATAAAACCCTAATGAGGCCGGCCATAGATGGGCTTACATGGGCTTTCCATAGGCTTTTCCTAACTTAGCCTATTAAGGTTTGAAAAATAACTAAACGAGCTAACGACAGTTATCTATGGAGTGGCCGATACTTTCGTAGGATTTTCGTATTCCTAACAGTCTCCCCCTAAGGGAGGTCACTCCATTTTACAAAAACTTAAACCTAGCATACTATGCTTTATCTTTAGTCTTGAGATCGTAGTCTTTAACTTCAATCATTATCTTGTGAGTTGATGTAGTGATCATTGACTTTAGGCTTGAGCTTGTTCCTTTATCTTGACTTGAATGTGAAAATGTAATCTTGAACACCTTGAGATCATCAACCAAGCATAATCTTGTTTCGCCATCTTGTAAACTTTGCCATCTTATGAACTTGTGACTTTTGGGCTGACATACTCATACCTTTCTTGTTATGTTATCTTGAAAAGCTTTAATATTGCATCTTTCATGAGGTTCTTTAACTATAACACTTCTTTACTTCAAGAAAGACGTTCAGTATCAGAGTGACGAAAACTTCTTTAAATTTCTTTGACTTTAATACTTTGTCAGGTATCAGAGTAGCGGAAGTCTTGAAACATGTACTTAAGCTTTCATGATCTCTTTATGTTTGTCGGTCGGGTATGAGCATATGGCTATGAATCTTGTGAGTCAGCTGGAATCAGGTACCATCACCTCCATCTTTAAGTATCCTTAATTAAAACAGTTAGCAATAAAGTGGGGGGACGAATATGTCTTTGTCATTCGCCCATGTTTGGTTGGAGTAACCTTTGAATCCGTGAGGATCGACCTGTGATCAGGTAGATTCAATTTAATAAGAATCTCTTCGATAGGATTTCCTGCTGAAGTATTGAATCTTTCTAACACATGTGTATCAGATTCATCAAACTCAGCATGTTCTCATTATCAGAATGTCTCAAAGCAGACAACACGATAAGAGTGAACCAATGAGTTACTATCTCACCGATTAACATAAAAAACTGATTTGAAAATCAATCGATGTGTCACTTGCTAAAGTGGTTTTATGACACATCAAGAGTGTTAATCACTTCAAAATTCATCATCAATCTTCAATTCATAACCTGGAACAAGTTTGATTCTTATAGAATCACACCATCGTTTCTTTCCAGTTGTCACAAGTTTGATTGATATAGAATCGCACAAGTCACCTACCATGAGCTTGTTTGATGTTGGCTCAAGAAGGATTTCCATCTTCATTGTGAATTATATCACTCAGATGTTTTGGCAAAATCACAAGGATAATGCGTAGGACTCTTAATATATATCTTGTTATTCACATTGTGTGACTAAGCAAGCATAATTGGACAAGTGTCCTAACGAGATTTATGGATGATCTCTTTTGGCTCTAGACTCAAAAATGCACTTTGGTTTTAGTGATCGGAGGCTGGAGTAGACTACCACCTTTTCAATATCAACTAACTCGGAGTGAGAAAGTTGATAGAAATGCGTGTAATCTCCATAAGAAATGAAACATAAGTCTGTTGAGATACCTTGAGTGGCTAGGGAGGGTTATGCATAGCATCACTGGGTCCATGATTGTCTTTAATGTTAGAAAACAACTTAGTGTTTCTGATAGATAAAGTATTGACCCGGTTTCTGCCTAAGTTTCTAGAGGGCTTCTTTCTTTACACCCTTTATCCTTACATTTCTTTTTCATTCTTCAACCCCTTCAATGCTTACCAAGACTTCATAAGTAACACCTTGTTGGGTCCATTCTAGTGTTAGCTCCATCTCAGTCGGCATTATTCCCGATTACCACTTTTTCTCCTTTTGTATCATACCTAAGGACTTCTACATTATCTAGTAGATATCCCTAGGTAGATCCCTCTAGTTTTGGCTGGATCATAGGATTTGAATACCTATGCCTAACCACCTTATATGTTGGAAATTAAGGGCTTCTACAAAGTTTATACTGCTGGTTCAACTTAGTACTGCCAAGCTTAAATAGTGTGTACTGCTAAGATTATAACTACCAGTACTAACTGGTTAGTACTGCTAAAGTAAAAGTTAGTACTGCCAGTACTAACTTAATACTGCTGAAGAGATCTTAATACTGCTGAAGACTTAAGACTGCCAAGATAAATGACTGCATGAAGATAAAGACGTGTAAAGAGATATGTATGGACTTATTCAAAGTGTATATCTTATAAAGTTGGAAAGATATGTATATGATTAGAATTATAGAAGATCCTGAGTATCTTCAAAGATTTGTAGTTATCTTATAAAGGACTCCTTGGTGTATAAAAGGAGATCCTAGGTTTTAGTTATAGTAATCTCATTCATAGAGTTGCATACATAACTTCAAGGTTGTAAACGCTAGTACTAGACAGAGTACTCATATTATTCATCATAATAATATTGAAGCTTTTTGATTATATCATTGTTCATTTAATTTTACTATTTCTTCTAAGTATTAAAGAGTAGATTTTGCATACTCTTTAGTATTCACAAAGTTTCTAACATTGTTCTTTTGGATTTATCCAAAGTAACATAATCTTTACAAGGTAAAGAATATATCTTGAGTTGGGAACAACAATTAGAATCAGTGCCAGGTTCTGAAACTTTGATCTAGAAGAAACAAACAAGAAGAACTCTTTATTCACACAAAGAGAGGAAGTACCTACCAACATGGCTCTTATGGCTTTCTCAAACTCAGAGGTATATAATGATAAAACTTGTACTAACACCGATCTTAAAAGCTTTGAAACTCTTAAAAATCAATATGATAATTTAAGAGTAGAGTTTAATAAATCTGAGTTTAATCTAGCTACCTATAAAAGAGGTTTAGCATCTGTAGAAGAACAACTTATCTTTTACAAGAAAAATGAGGTTATGTTTTGTGAACAAATTGTTGTTCTAAAAAGAGACACCTCATTTAAAGATTCAGAAATCAATGCTCTTAAAAGTAAGATAGAGAAGCTTAAGAAAGAAAAAGAGAGCGATCAGATTAAAATTGACAAATTTAAAAATGCTTCTAAGAGCTTAAATAAATTAATAGGGAGTCAAATATCTGATAACAGTAGAAAAGGTGTGGGGTTTGTAAGCTATAATGCTGTTCTACCTCCACCTACATGCTTATTTGCACCCCCAACTATTGATTTGTCCAACTCTAGTCTTAAGGAGTTCCAACAACCTGAGTTTGAAGGCTATGGACCTAAGGCCAGTAAGAGTGTCTATAAAGATACCCCTAATGAGGTTAAGAAAACTCCTGATGCCCCATTAGGAGAGAAGTTGGTGTCAGAAAAAGAGAAGCAAACTGTTTTTCCTACTAAGATAAAATCTATTAAACAACAAGAAAAACCATCTAGGAAACCAGTTAAGTATGTAGAGATGTACATATCACAAAAACCTAGGGGGAATCAAAGAAACTGGAATAATCTCAAATCCCAACAGCTAGAAGGTGATTTTGTGATGTATACTAAAGCATGTTTTGTTTGTGGAAGCTTTGACCATGCGCAGACTCACTGCAATTACCATCAAAGGGAAGGGATGGTAAATAGGAATAATTATACAAGGGTGAATTATAACTATTCTGCTAAAAAGGCTCACCCTAAATCTCACAGGAACATGACTCCTAGAGCAGTTATAATGAAAACTGGCCTAAAACCACTTAATACTGCTAGGCCTGTTAATACTGCTCATCCCAAAACTATAGTTTATAGAGCTAGACCAATGTCATGTTTTTCAAAAATAGCTCAATCAACTGTAAAGAGGCCCTATCAATCAAGAACAACATTAACTAACAAAAACTTTAATCAAAAAGTTAATACTGCTAAGGAAAAAGTTTATACTGCTAAGCCAAAAGCAGTTAATACTGTTAAGCCAAAAGCAGTTAATACTGCTAGGCCAACTTCAGTAGTAGTTAATGCTGTCAGGGCAAATCATGTTTTTAGGTTTGAGACTAACCAAACTTACATGCATCAATTACTTTCAAGAAACAAAATTATATTGATGTACAAGGCAGATCCAAGTCAGTGATGGCTTGGGTCCCTAAAGGAAACTAATTTCGGTATTTTTATTTGCATGTTCATCCACAAAAGGAAGATCAAGGATATGTTGATAATGGATGCTCTAGGCACATGACAGGCAACATGTCCTATCTCACAAACTTCAAGGAATTTGATAGAGGATATGTTACCTTTAGGGGAGGCTAATGGATGGAAGGACATGTAACATCAAACAAAAGTATGTGATGAATCAAACACCTAGGCAACTCAAAAGAGGTCAAGAGACAAAGATACCTCAGTCTGGTGGTCCCCCTGTAAAGGTTGGTGATGAGGCTGTCCATAAGGAGTTGGGTGACATAATGGAAAGGGCTTCCACTACTGCTTCTAGCTTTGAAGCAGAGCAGGACAGTGGTAACATCAATAGGACCCAATCTATGGCAACACTTAATGAGCCAAGTCTTTAGGGAACTGGTTCAGGTATGTCCCAGGTGTTTAATACCATATTGGGTTGTAGATGCTCAAACAGGTTGAGGCTGCATCTAAATAGTCTAATGATCCACCTCTCTCAAGAATTAACACACTTAGAAGTGGGGAGGATAGTATGAAACTAATGGAATTGATGGCACATTGTACAAAACTGTCTGAATTGGTGAGAAAAAGAAAAGAAAGAATTAGTGAACTGAAAAACAGAAAGAGAGATGTGTGAAATAAAAACAGAAAGAGTGATTGAGTAAGAAAAAATAGAGAAAAGGAGAATACAAAAATAAAAGAGAATTGTGAAGTCAAAATTGGTGATGAATGCTTTTTGACGAAATTGAGGTTAAAACTTATCTCCCAAGTGAGTAACTCTAACTAATCTCTACTCTGCGCGTCGCGCATTAACGTATAGTGGGGGGGGCGGGCTGGAACATTACTTAGGTATTGTTGGCCATGTATTTAGTACGTTGGCTTAAAATTAGTATTGTAGCTAAAATTAGTACGTTGGGTGACCTTAGTTACTGTATGAGGCATAATAGAATTTTCTTTCTCTAATATTACCGTTGGCGAAATTTTTGCCAACTAACTACTGTTTCGTCTAGGTTGACTAATGGATGAATACATGATTTTTCTATAAATTCATAAATATCTTCAAGAAAGATACAAATTTTATTCAGTCGCTCCAATAAAAACCTAAATACTCACGTTTATCTCAATTAACCTCTATCAAACACATAAACATATTCCTCATCCACCCATATCCCAAACATTAATTATAAACAACCCCCCCCTTTTTTTATTACCCCCCCTTTACATCAAATTGGTAAATGAGTACTTTTGCGACAACACAAACATATTGCCAACTCTACAGAAGTCCAGAATTTAAAGTGAAGGTATCATCAGATAATTGATTTTCTCACTACAATCATATTAATATTCCCTCCACGATGTAAAACCCCAACACTATGCTTCCTCTTATTAAAGCAGTTTTGGCAAACAGCTACCACAAGCACATTTAAGGATGAAGACATGGGTATTACTGCTATAAATAGATTGGAAATGTCCAAAAGGTTTGTTATGAAGCCTTTATTAGAAACAATCTCTAAGTTAGAAGGATACTGGTGGTATTAGTTCTTTATCTACTGCAGAAATGTTTGAGCAACTTGCTCTTATGAGGTACGTGTCCAACTTTGACAGCTTAACTTTTCAAAAGGGACACTTTTCCCCTCAGTGGAAATTTTTAATTCACATAATCACCGTCCTTTAACTTGCTTAATACTAAGAAAAATGTTTAGAGCATTTAGGATTCTGGATTTATGAGACAAAGTGAATAAAAGAATTAAACAAGATGGAAACAAGAAGACCAAAATTGTCATCATGAAGTTCTACAAAGATGGTAAAAAAAATAAAGACATTTGGTCAGAATAAGATAAGAATGAATAATAAATGAGAACGAGAATTAATTGAATTCTCTATTAATATATTAATTATTCCTTGAAGCCTAGGACTCCTTATTCAATAGAAAGAGGTCTAGGCATTCGAAAAATCACCATTGCATTAGTCGACACATGATAGTCTAAAGTAAAGTGTGTGATGTGTACACATAGTTAGTAGTTAGTTCAGTAATAGACATATTAAGATGTCTATTGAAGTAGTTTAGTACCCCAAGTTATAGTAGGGTAAAGGAAAATCGTTTCATGAAAAACTTGTTTGATAAATATGCGTCTCGTTATTAATTTCTGCTGTATCATTCAATATTATCTGTAAAACTAATCCTAGATGGGCTAAACGATTCTCCACAATTGGTATCAGAGCCTTGTGGCTCTTGATCTGGGATTCTACAAGGTTTTTAATCGTGTATTGGTGAAGAAACACGAAGCAGAATTAGTAACAATTTAGTGACAGAAAAGTGTCGCTAAAAGAGGCGTCGTCTGGATACTTAAAAAAAGTATTCATGATTAATACTGCTATAATTGTTTCTGCTACTGTGAAGTGTTCGTGTACAACAGCTATATATGTTTCTGATCGTATTTATTGAAGCAGCATGTTAGGGTCTGGTCATCTATTTTGAGATTCACAACAAGTCCACGCAAGCTCAAAAGGAGGCAGTTTTCGGTATTAAACCAGCAAGATTCAAAAAGAGAAGGATGATGCAGGGTGCTTACTATTTGGTTATTAGCAGATTGTTTCTGGAGGTATAGATAACTAAAAAGAAGGTAACATGAGTTATGTGCGCCTGTCGTAAATAAAGGCAGACAGTTAGTGATTTTGATACGTAATTATGGTAACCAGATGTCCATAATAATTCCATAAATCCCTGATTTTTAGGGATTTTATGTTACTCCATATAAAGTTTCTTTATGCTGCTGGATTGGTCAAAGGTATATTAATGCTACTATATATTCAAGGATATTACTTAGTGCTACTAATAGTAGTTGTTGTTAGTGCTGCTATGTTGTTACTTGATACTGATGGCCAAGAACATTAGTGCTGCCAAGATACAATTAATACTGCCAATAGATTATTAAGGCTGCTATATATCTTTGGATGGTTCATGTTAGTGCTGCTCATAAAAAATTAAAGCTGCCAGTACTAAAGTTCAAAGATAAGTTTATGTTGCTAAGTGTATATGTGTTAGTACTGTTAGGTGTGAAAGCAGGTACTACTGTTTGGTTGATTGGATGATTAGTACTGCTAGCATGCTTGATTTGGTTAGTATTGTTCATTGGTTATTAGTGCTGCCAGGTTTGTGAGTTAATGCTGCTAGCTTTGTCCGATGCTGGACAACAGACTCGTTTAGATCTCGGATGAAACTATTGTTCACAATAGTTTATTCTTTTTTATTTTATGGCTCGGTTTGGAGATTTATTAAAGAGGTGATTACGAAGACAATTAAATATTGCTTATTTGATGTTGTAGTTGAGTTTCACAGGTGCGTGTTCTTATCATATCTTAAAGTTGTAGTTGGCTTTAAAGATAACTTGTTCGTGCTTACAATGGTGTGACGAAGACTTGTCAAAATCTAGCAAAGGTGTGTGATTTTTCTTATAGGTGCTCAATGCTCACATTTGCTATCACTTAGTATGTGTCTCATAGAAGATGAAGATTTTGTCAAGAGGTTGCGGTCTACTTATATTTCAGAGATTTATTTATAACTTCGACGTGACATGGATAGTGCAAGACATAAGACACAAGTTTGAGAGATTCTACTTCTTCATCAAATTCCTTATACTCAGTTTTCTTCATCAGTAATCACTACATAGAGCCTACAGAGTTCGAGATTCAAGAGATGGTAAAAATATTGGTTTCAGAAGAAGCTTATTGATTAAATGTTTAACCATCTACATGCACCACGGAAGGGGAAGTTTACAAGTTGCATATCTACAAGAACCCCTATTATATGATACAAAAAGAGGAAGAAGACTATCAGAGGATATGAATTTACACAGCTTATTTATGTGTGGTGCCATATTCAAGAAGATCTTAATTCAAGGGAAGAATTGAAAGATTGTTTCATACATGGAGATTGTTTGTAATATAAAATAGGAGGAAGATTTGTTTGGATTGAGATTTGATATTACAAAACTAAATTCTGCAAAATTGAAGAAAGAAGAAACACAAGGACTAATGTAAAATATATAAGTTATCTTCTAGTAGACTAGGTTTTATTTAACCTCCCTCAATTATATATATTGGGTAGGCGTCTGGTTATTATATCCTTCCATAAAAACTAGAGCTCTTCAAATGAAAATAGTCTAGATAGTTAAAATTAATTCGACTGATGAGATCGAATAGTACACCATAGTTAGTTTGGTCAATGCCCCAAATTACAGTTGAGGATAATAAGGAAAAGTTCAAAAAGAAAACCTTGTTATAACTTTGATTGTGTTCTTATTATTCCACTGCGTGTTATCAATCATTGTTATTGTTCATCCTAGATATATAAGATCTAATCAATCTTGAGCTTTAAAACGATCTTATCATATATGATGTCAATCAGTGAGCTGACTTTTCATCTATAATATGTTGGCACAACATCTAACGGCAGCTACATTTTCAGCTTCAGCTGATGACATAGCTGCAGATTGCTGCTTTTTAGCACTTCAGGATACAAGTTTGCCTCCTAGCAACTGACAAGCACCTGAAGTGCTTTTTTTGTCCATGTTCCATTCAGCATAGTCAAAGTCTGAGTGTCCTTTTTAGGTCAAAAACCTACAGATTTGGATACCAGATAACCAAGGCTGAGAGCATCCTTTTAAAGGTACTTAAAAATTCTCATGTAAACAAAACTAAAGGTGGGATTCCTTATGTTATACTTAAAGCCTTTTCATAAGAACAGATTTTAAGAACTGAATGTCAATGTCTGCATATAGTTTGGTTCTTTTGTGACGCCATCATACCTTAATATTGAGGGCTCATATTACAACATTTCATGAGATCAGTATCTACATGTTAGGGGGCATAATTAGAGTATTCACTGATGAACCAATTTTGTCATACATTCTCAGCAGATCATTGACATCTTTTTCTTTGTTGATTGAAATGCCTCTTTCAGATTGTTTAATCTGAAATTTGAGGAAGTAGGTGAGGACACCTATCATGCTTATTTCATATCTTTGAGTACATAATAGTTTATTAAAACTGTTGACACAACTTTGCTGGGTGGAATCAAGGATAATATTATCAACATGAATTTATACCAAAATACACATTAGTTTGAGTTTTGTAGATAAACAGTGTTGTCTATCATACCTCTTACAAAGTTGTGTTCAGTGAGATAGGTTAAGAGAGTTTCATACCATGCTTTTGAAACTTGTTTAAGTCCATAAAGGGCTTTATCTAATTTTGCAGACATGGTTGATGAATTCACTCTATCTTAAAACCTGGAGGTTGTTTGACATATACTTCTTTTAGTTTATCATTGAGGAATGTATTATTGACATCCATTGGATAACCTGAAGTAATGTAGTGGTGGCAAAGGCAAGATATATCCTGATTGCTTCAAGTCTGCAACCTAGAGCAAGATTTTATCATGATTAAATGCTCTTTTGATTATAAATCCATGCCAGGTTCCTTCTTTATAGAAAATAATAGAAATTGGATCTGTGCGAAGTACTTCTCTTAAGAGAGGAAGATTTCAGAAATCCTAAACCATCTTCAGCTTTGTAAGTTACAATGAAATTATTTTCATTGAGAGTTTTTTTGTTCAATCTGATCATCATTAACAGTTCATCAATTGAGATTGAATGATAACATTTTTATTTATCATTGTGGGGGGGATTTTCAATGTGATCATTTGACCAAATTGGTCAGGTGAGGATTTTTGCTTTATATAACAGTGAATTTTTTTCATAAGGTTTTAATAGACTTTCTTAGTTGTTAAAAGCATTCCAGTGTTTAATGTTGTGGAACCATTACTTTCCCTCCCTTTTTAAAAACTATACCATAACCATAAACTTTAGTGGTGTATGTGGAGTTATTTACATACATCCTCAGGTCCCTCCCGGTACATCCCATATTTTGTGCAGGAAATGTATGTTTTTGAACGACAGTTGTTCAATACGTGATAAAGATTCACTGAAAAAATTTTACACTACAACAAAATAGGGTCAGCGCTTGATTAGATTTGTTTAAAAACCCACCTTTTAGTGGGAGTCTATGATCTTAGGGTACTTGATGATTCAGTCTTACTTGCTTTAAAGACACTACAACTATCTAGCTCGATAGCTTCTTTTTTTCCTTGAACCACTCTATGTCATTGTGATACAAATGTGGTATGAAACACTGCTTACCAACAAGATGTTTTATATTCTTTGGTGACATGTGAGGTTTCTGAGATTTGATTCCCCATTCCTCTTCTTAGAGAAATAACATGTTATAACCATGATTATCATATCATACTCTCCACATATTTCAACATATGGGATAGTATACAATAATCATCAGATCTTATGAATCATTATAACCATAATGTATGCAAGAAGGAAAATGTATTGCTTTTGCTGCCCTATAATAGGTCTGGATCTTGATGAAGATTCACCATGATTAGTATGATACCTAGATTATATATTCATGGAGAAGGTACAAAAATTCAGTATATCACATGTTCTGTGATTTGTCTTCTTGTACTTTTTTTTTTACAAAACAAGACTTCATAACAATTCTCAGAGAGATGATTGTTTTGTCCACACAGTTCACAATTCATTTTGAATTGAGTTTTTTGTATTGTTTTGAAGTGGCATCGAGGAACCGTTGATGAAATTCTTGTTTCTAAAGTAAGAGAATTATCTCTTCTAATATTGTAAATTTTTAGTTCATTAAAGTTGTTCTTTCATTACAATAGCCCCAAGGGAATGATCATCTTTCCCCTGTATTTATTATTAAGTTTTACATTTTTTAAACTTAAACCAAGCAGTAGCAGAGTTAGTTTAAGAAGCTGAAGAACCTTTGTTGCCACAAGCAGGATCTGAGGAAGGCATCATTATTTTGATACCTTTTAAAGTTTCAGCTTTGAATATGGATTTTGACTTCAAAATTGATTTGATAGTCTTTGGTCCAGAAACAGGTTCAGTACTAGTCAGCTTCTCCAGTAGAGGAAGGGGGTGCTACAGACTAGAGATTCCTCAGGTGAATCATAATCATATCGCTAAAAAGAGTCAGAGAAAACAACTAAGTGGTTTAGTTGTTTTTCTCACTTAATGACTCTATAAGGGTACCTTACAAGTATCAATGATTGCAGAGTAGAGAACTTCACAGCTCCGATAACTTAATTTAATACTACCAGAAATACAACTTCTAATTATCTGCTAAACTTTATAAACACTAGTCTATATTTTTTTGGCCGCAGAAGCTAAAGGTTCAAAAGTGAGTTGTCCAACTCCTACCCAATATTTCATTCTTTTGAGTAGGAATTTTTGTTCCACTGATACACTGATTAACTTTATTAGAACTTGTTTATGAGGCCAAAATATGCTTTTGTAATAGAATAAGCTCTTAACAGTTCATTTTTTAAGGTTTTGATTTCTCTTTGAGAATCTCATGTTTACATGATGTATGTAAGAAGAACAAGCTTTACTCTTCTAATACCATAATCTGCACTTTTCATGTATTTATATGTTCTGAACCTAGATTTCTATGTTTTGACATTAGATTGTTTCTTTGTTCTTTAAACATAGTTTAGAAATCAATAACACAGATAAGTCTAGAAAGGATTTTCTATCATCAAAATTATCTTTCATTTCAAGAAGGTAAAAGATGTACCATTTTTCATAGGAGATCTTAATTCCATTCGCGCCAAATTTAGTATTAGGCAGCTATCTTTAACCTACGCGCGCGATAACAAAAGGCCCTCGTGTGATTAGATCAGTCACAAGAGGCGCCGATCGCGAGAGCGTTAAAAGCGATGCGGAGTACTTATCATTGGTCTATCTTATTACATCATTATATCATTTGGATGGCTTATTTATTCCTAGACTCTTCATCCACTATACATATGAATTCATTCACATTCTAGACCTTTCTAGTTTTTTCTGCACTGAGGATCGAACTAAAGAGACTGGATACGATCTAAAAGCATGAGAGAGGATATCATGTTGTGTGACTGCTGTCTGGTGTGTGTGTGAGTGTGTTAAGTCTTAGCTTACAGACTTACGCATAGTAACTTCTTGTGCTTCAAAGTCTTTGGTATGCCTTGATTCATGTTTGTGTTCAGATGAATGGAGAATTTTTTGTTGAAAAGGTGACAGATATGAAGGGACTGATGTTTTTGACTAGCAATCTCTATTAAAATGACCCTCTTAGGCACATTTGTGGCATTCAGTTTAGTCAGTTATTGAGTCGAACAAGGAATCTCGGTTTTTATATATTAAATGTTGTAATAGGCTAGTTATGGGTATCGGGCTCGTTTATTGATCTAATATTATATACGTTATGGGCTTAAGCCCAAGTTAACCCGAGCCCGACCCAATAAACAATACCACACAGTCCATAAGCCTTATGAAGTCTGGCCCCTTTGTTGGTATAAATACCCTCTTTAAGGATGGAGAGGGTGTTTGTTTTTTCACTTGTATCTTCACATTTGCAAGGAATCCTCCATCTCTTTCTCTCACTACTTTCTCTTTCTAGTTTCTTCCTCTCTTTTCTCTCTTATATTCGATCTATATGTGTTATGGTATGAAGTGAAATATGGTTTAGGATTAGGATAACAATTGGTATCAGTCGCCTAGGGATGATTACATGTTGATTGTGTACGTTTTACTTGGAAAAAATCTAGCAAAAAAGTGTGTTTTTAAGCTTATTTTAGAAAGAAAAAAAGTGGTAAAATTTTTGATGCTAAAAATGTTAAAGTTATAGTTTTATGTTAGATATAGCTTAGATATACTTAGTTTTGCAAAAAAATTCAGAAAAAACGTTAAAAATTGTAGTTTTTAGGTGTTTTTTAGTGTTTGGACTCATATGTACTTTTTAGTCATCCAAAGGTTTGGCAGGATAGAGCTGCGATTTGGCACTTTTGGTCTAGCGATTTGGAACTTTTAGTCTAGCGATTTGGCACTTTTGGTCCAATAATTTGGCACTTTTGTTCCAGAGGTTTGACGACATTCATCCAGAGGTTTGACAAAATTCATCCAGAGGTTTGACAACTTTCATCCAGAGGTTTAACAACTTTTTTTTTGGGTAAATAGAGGTTTGACAACTTTCATCCAAAGGTTTGACAACATTTTGTTGGTCCCTTGAATATGATATAAGGTTTATCAAGTTAAACTAATCACATTCCATGGCAACAAAGTGAGTTTTAAACAGATATACATGAACAATATAAAGAACAAGTTTAAAACACACAGAAGTAACTTTTCAACGTATAGGTTCTTATTAGAATCAAATAAAGAATCTATGACACACCTTGCTTGCGGAATAGCAAGGTGGTTGAATGACAATTGGGGTGTTATCTCCTTCGAACTTAAACTCTAACCAAAGTTAAGAGAGTAAGAAAACAAACTACTTATGACTAAACTGAAGCTTCAGCTTTCAGTAGTACCGTTCAGTTTGTTTGAGAGATAAATGAACTCTTCAATGTGTATCACATTAATTGGAAGAGATAGCATTTACTCTGGGAATCCCTTTCCTTTTATAGGCAAAGGGATTAAGGAAAAGGGATTAGGGTTTACAAGTTAACGTAGTACGCATGTCATGCATCCAATGAGTGGTTGAGAAACCATTTAATGCAGACGTGCTCTAAAGTATCAGGTACAGTCCTTTAAGAAAAAGTTGTTGTACTTCTATACGAATTATAGAAGTAGTCTTTCCCAAGGAGATTTGCTTTATTCTTTTTGATATAAAGTAATCTCTTTTCCGCCTTGTAAACCTTCTAGAAGTTGAAACATTTCATTTCAACTTCTGTTAAGGAGATAGACATCGTCCAGCTTGGAATTGTCAGCCAAGCTAGACCGAAGCTCTTACTAAGGTCTTCTCCAGTTTCTTCACCACCTCATAAACTGAAGTAAAGATCTTCTAAGTACCCGAAGAACTGGAGCTGAAGCTTTCCTTCAGCGACACAAACTGAACACTCTTCAGCTTGACTATACTTATGGGATTTTATGTTTAAATCTACTGAAAGACTAAAGGGCTCAGGAACTGAACCCAACAATCTCCCCCTATTTGCATATACAAATAGCCTATGTTTAAAATCAATTATAAGTGAGCAAAACAACTTCTTCTTACATAATTGACATACATTGAACAACATAAACTAATAACATTTCATTCTAACTTTTGTTACAATACAATTACAAAAGATAAAGTTAAAATAAAAGGTTACATTCTACTGCCTCGGCTGCTCAATAACTCTTATATGCTTGAGTAGATTTAGGTTTCTCTTATCAACTTCAACATGCAGAAGGGAGCTGAAGGTCCGGGCATGATCATCCAGCCCAGGACCTTGATGACGTCTGAAAAAGATTTCTTGTACGATGTACATCATTGTATTAGGGAAATCTTTTAGATCTTCAATGGTAACAAAATCCTGTCTATGATAGGAGTTGAACATGATCATACCAAGGACAGGTTCATTTAGCACAGTACCAGCTAAATGATCTTCATACTGAATTGATGACTTAAGCCTTTTGTTTGCTTTGAAGTAGTCATGGATGTCATCAACATGTTTTCTCTTCTTGTTTGCAAAATCATTTAGTTTGTCGAGAGGGTCTTGTTCACTTAGAGGAATATCTAAGTTTATACCGAGTTCTACTTCAGTTGTGTGAATGTAGTCCATTCTTATACGTATCTGGCCATAGTTGGTTGTCCATCCTTTTCTAGTTATGTTGGGACATGCATTCATCACTTCTCTCCATTCACTAAGGTGCAGATCGCTGGCTTTGAAATTGGGAATAATTTCACTTGTACCATCCTCTCTGTACACTTTAAGTGTAATTGAACCCTTTCTTGTCATGACATCACAGTTGGTAATTCTTGATTCTGCTTTTCTATTCAGCATTTTGTCATAGTATCTATTATACTATAACTTGTCATTGTATTACTTGTTCACCACCTCTAGACCAAGAAGATCAACCAAATCTTCTTTTCTTACCTCACTTTCATGTTTAGCTACTTCAGCTTTGGCCTCTTCCTCTATCTTCTTTTGTTGATTGATTTGTTCTTTAGTTAGATGGATATGCTTTCCATCTTCAAT
Source organism: Tanacetum coccineum (assembly GCA_026074375.1). Classification (NCBI taxonomy): domain Eukaryota; kingdom Viridiplantae; phylum Streptophyta; class Magnoliopsida; order Asterales; family Asteraceae; genus Tanacetum; species Tanacetum coccineum. The sequence goes on from BQNB010108633.1 coordinate 21,007, forward strand.
AACAAAATCAAACTTATTTACTTTCTTTATTATAGAGGATTCAACCATAGACCCACTCATGTGAGTTTCATCATTAGAATCACTGTCAGTACTCTATTTCTCAGCCTCCTCTAAAGACAAGGCCTTTTTGCCTTTGTCTTTCTTGATATGCTCCCCCTTAGGTTGAGAGGAGCTTTTTTGTGAACTTTAGAGAAAAGGAGATTGCATTTGAGTTGTGGTGGTTGTGATAACTAGAGGAATGATTGGTGTTGTAGGTGGTGGTGTTGGTTTTGATTGTTTTTTGGTCAACTTTGCATTCTTTGCAGCTTTTCTTTGGAATAACCAAGAGACGGTGGCTTGATTTGTGTTCTTCTCCCCTCAGCAGGTTGAGTGTCAGCTTTGTAACAATCCATTATTTCAGGTCATTTCCCGATTCAATTAATTCCATTATTTATTTTTAGAGTTTTACGCGTTCGCTCGCAGCAAATGATCTCCAGGGTTGATGCAGCTTGTTGACATTGACATCGGTGATCACCTTTATCTCTCCACTATGACCAAGATCTCTGAGAAACGTGAGAATTTCCTCTTCAAAGGGTAGTTCCTCGAATTGCTGATCAGGGAGTTTAGGGCATATTTGAAGCATTTCTCTGAAGTACTCAAGATTCACAATATGTTTCTTATTGTTCATCTTGAAACGAATCGAGTGGTGATGAACTGTAGCAGTGGCCCAAAACTCTTGCATGTATATTTCTGGAACATCCGCTGTGATCTGGAATGCCTTGTAAAAGGGAGTGAGTTTCAAAACATCATACACCACTTGAAGAGTTGCTTCTTTGGAGTTGAGGTCTGAGCTTAGTCGAAGATTACTTTTGCCAATCTTGAGTCGGTTGGCAGGAGCGACTAAAGCGTCATCCAATGCAATTTGTTGATCTCTTGTGATGTCCATGGTTCTGCTTAAGAAAGAATCAATACAGTTTTTATATAACCAAGTTTATATATAACTATATAGACCTTTTATGTGAGCACTTTGTGTTTTATCATGATGTGAGAATTTTCCTTAAGCATTAGGACCTTGAAGACATTTAGCACTTGTAAAGATCTATTCCTTTGAATGGCAACTTAGATAGACTTATATGCTTAAGGAATTAAGGCAACTTCTTTGACAATTTAGGAATCGTGGTCTTTATAACTAGTAGAGAATGTAGATAACCTAAGTCGTATTTTAGTCAACCTTGATTCTACCTTGATTTTAAGCCTATTTTAACTTAATTAGATAGCATAATTAACCAATTTTAATTAGCCTGCTAAGTTAAGTTTTAATTTGCCTTCAACTTGTAATTTTGATCTTAAGTGTTTTTAGTCGAAATCTATTAGATCGGTTCCTTAAAGATTTTACTAGATCAGTTCCTTAATGAGAACAGCTAGATCGGGTCCTTAAACAAATCAACTAGATCGGGTCCTTGATGAGAAAACCTAGATCGGGTCCTTTAAGGAAAATGACTAGTTCGGGTCTTAAGGAAATTTACTAGATCGGCTCCTTAATGAGAAAACTAGATCGGGTCCTTTAAGTAAAACGACTAGTTCGGGTCTTAAGGAAATTTATTAGATCGGCTCCTTAATGAGAAAACTAGATCGGGTCTTTAAGAGAAAATGACTAGATCGGTCCTTAAGAAACTTGACTAGATCAGTTCCTAAAGAGGTTTGACTAGATCGGTTCCAAAAGGAGTTTTGACTAGATCGATTCCAAATGGAATTGACTAGATCGGTTCCAAATGGAATTTGCTAGATCTGTTTCTAAAGAAACTTCACTAGATCGGTCCTTTAAGTTAGATCGGTCCCCCCCCCCCCTTTAGATCGGTGATTTCACAGATTTTACAAGTAATTCACAAGCATGATTTTTGGCACACGATTTACCAATCTTTATCATTGTATA
>BQNB010108634.1:0-22917 GCA_026074375.1 Tanacetum coccineum
TGCTATGTGGGATTGGGTTTGGGTTCTTTTTTAATCTTATCTAATATTTTAATAAAACTTTTAGGGATATTTTAAAAAAAAAGGTAAGTTAGTTGTTAGTGATTCGAGCTCGCATTGACATTCAATTGGGCAGTATGGAAAACTCGAACCTTCGCTTTATGGGATAAACCCCACTCTTTATTCGCTCGTGAAGGAAAACCCCTACGGTGAAGCTCGAACCCGAGACATCTCGCATGTGATAACAACCTTCCAAAGGCTATCCTGGCGGCCATCTAGGGATATATATAGTTCTATGTAGTTGTTAGAATATATATTGATATAAATGGTTCGTCTAATATGCGACGTCCCGACATCAAAATACACCTCCGATTTCTCCGAAGCCTTTTTCCTATGAGATAAACTCACAGATTCTCTATCTTTCTCTCTGCTAGTCTCTATTTAATAATATTAAATATCGTATTCCAGGTTTATTCCAATTCATATTCCTATTCCAGTTTCACTTTATTAGTTGTTCTTGTTCAAACCGGATCTCCCTATGTTCGCAGACAAGTTAATCTAGCTTCCAAATGTTCTGTCAGTCAATCTAGATATAAATCTAAATCCTACGAAAAGTATGTACAGTTTTTAGGGAGATATTTAGAACAATGGTTATTTACAACAATCCTATTGAATTTAAAGAAAATGTGAAGAAATATCAAGACCATATAGGTGCTTTAGAAGAAGAACGTCGTAAGATTCAAGTGTTTCAACGCGAGCTTCCTCTTTGTCTCGATCTTGTTTCTCAAGGTAAGTAGCTAAATACACACAGTTTCTCATTGAACAATGTTTTTTATAAGCTGGATTTGTTTTGAAATTCTATGTATAGCTTAGCAGCTTCTTCCCGAGTGTTATTATGCTAAAGCTAGTGGATCTACCATCACTGGAACTAATCAATTATGTGTTATGCTTATGTTTTTGCAGCGATTGAAAGATGTAGAGAGGAAATGTCTGAGACTCGATTTGACCGGTTTGGTGATCAACAAAGGTGTAGGGATCATCTGGCTCCAGTTTTAGAAGAATTTATTCCCATTAAGCCAACTTTATCTAGAAATGAGGATGATAATGAAAATAAACAGGTATCCAAGAAATCCAATATCATTTGTAGCAAAGATAGTTCATGTTCATTATCGAAGAAGTCAGACTGGCTTACATCTGCTCAACTCTCAATTCAAGAATCAAATCCACCTATAGAAGAGGTAATTTATTTAGGAAAGTTTTTCATATATTTTTCGGTTAATGATTGCTTATCAAAGGTGCTAATCTTAACAACATGTCAACATATATAGTTTTGATAACCAATCTAAAACACCCTAAGAAACATTGGCTATATTTTGTATTAAAACACAATAGACAATAGTCAATAGTCGTCTTAAGCAGGTAGGCCATATAGATTGGATATTGACTAAGACATTTTTATCTATTTAAGGACTTCTTGTCGAAGAATATGTTGCTTAAGGAGGAAAGTAGAAATGGTTGTGATGCTTTCCTTCATATCCGGAAGAAAAAAAGTTGTGTTGCACCTCTGCCATCATTAAATTGCGCTGACATGATCAAAACGGCTTCAGTTAGTTCTTCATTGGACACAGATGGTGGGGGCAGTGATGGTGGTGGCGGTGGATGCAACGATGAAGATAAAGGGCATTCCAACAAGAAAGAAAGGAGGTGTTGGTCATCGGAATTGCACAGACGGTTCCTCCATGCTCTTCAACAACTTGGTGGTGCCTATGGTGTGCTTTAACTAGAACTTAAGTTACTATTATGTGTCCCAAGCGTTTTTTAAAACTTAAATCATAACTAAGAAATAAGTCGTTCTTTTTTCTTATATGCAGTTGCTACACCAAAGCAAATTAAGGAATTAATGAAGGTTGAAGGGCTAACGAACGATGAAATCAAAAGCCACTTACAGGTTTGTTGTTTGATTCCATTGCGCATTCACTTTATTAATACTAGTCCGTAGTATTCTATTAATAAGTTTTTCATCATTTTAATGCTTGATTGCATTTAAGCAGAAATATCGTTTGCATACAAGAAGACTAAACCCTACAATCCACAATACTCCCCAGCTTGTGGTAGTTGGTCGAATATGGATGCCGCCATTGGATTATACAACCAAGGCCCCCTCGTCACCGTTAACGGATAATGCCAATAATATTAAAGTATATGCTCCAAAGGGTTCTCTACCCCCATCCATAGCGGCATCTCCATACAAAACAACTGCATGCAAGCAACAACTCCATTTTGTTGAAAAAGGTAACCATCGCCAAAGCAATTCACCGTCCAGCTCCTCCTCCAGTTAAACCACGACCGGATAATCTTGTTTTGATCTTCCTAGCTGCTGTAATGTTTGTTTTCATTCACAATCCTCTTTTATTTTCTTTGAAAGTATACAATTCTCCTACATATTAACATATATATGCTACAAACCCTTTTATTTGTCTTTTTAGCTTGTGATTATATTGTTACTTTGTTAGAGTGTGTGAGTATAGTTTGACACGATGTAATAAAGTTTTGGAAAGTTGAATGACTAAATATAGTTTTACAAAGCATGTTTATTCTACGACTCTTGTCTAATTTGATATAAATTTACAAGTTCCTATATATATAGATTATCTTTGAAAAATCTTTACGTGTTAGAGAAGCACAGTTGTGCTTTATAAGTTAATAAATGAAGTTACGCAGTTTTGTGTAACAACTTGAAAAGACATAAAAACTTGAAGTGTAGCAAAGAAGATGGTATCATAATTCCCGAGACATTTAAAACTAATTTAAGTTGAAATTCCGTTGCCCACGTACGTATGTATAACTTCAAACATGTAAGGAAAGTTATAATGAATGTCATAGGCATACACATAATATTTAGATTGACAATGTATCATCTTAAAATCTTGATAGCTTGTAGACAATGTAATGTGATATACATATCAATTTTTTTCTTCATTATTAGGAGTTTAAAATTATCCGACTCCCTATTGTCACGCACGAGCGCTTAAATCAGAAACACACGAGAATAAGCGATTTGAGAAAGGCTCAAGGATATCACACAAGACACACACGCTTCCGGTTGAGTTAATCAGTGTATCAATCTATATGTAGGGCGTATAATATTACACTAGCTAGCAAGACACTGCCAAAATCTAATTACATTTATAAAGAATTATTAAAAAGGCAGAAATGCATAATCTTAACACTTGAGAACGATATATATTCATGTAAATGAGGAGTCGATCAACTATTTATTTAATTGAAGATAACAACTACGACGTACAGATAAACAATAGTTTCATAAAATAATGATTTTTAGGGTATATATTTGCGTAAAGATGGACTAAAAATCAACATGACTTTTGACTTCAAAAATATCGAACAAAGAAAATTGGAAATTTCGGAACATCATATCCTTTCTTGCTAGCTTCAGATAATATAGCGGATATTCTTTCCTTTCAAGTTTACCGTACAATAAACATCAGGTTTTGACGTACATCAATTCATGTAAAGGGACATTGGAGACAATAATATTGAAATAGACGATACTATCATTTTCATTATCCACACAAACATATGACAAAATTATTTGCCCAAAAACATCATCCGATCCTTTACATCTGTTATATATGGATCGACAAGCTATTTGTGATATAGTACGTCAATCTCAAAATATAGATCTTTTTGTTGACACGTTTCGTCTTAATTGACAAGCCATTTGGTTATAAGTTTTTCTTCATATTTGTTCCATTTGTGATATCCTCTCGTTGATTTTAAAATCAGAATATTAAATTTGATGATGAACTGAGTCTACTAAAAAAATGTTAACTTGCCCTATCGATTTACTATAAGACCAAAGAAATGATTTTGTATACATAGTATTCATTGTGTTTTTAAGTAAAGAAATATTCGGATATTCGAAACTAATCGTGGGATAAGGTTTTTCAATGGCATTGCCATTTTGGTAAAGTATATTCTTCATTTGTTTACGTTATCATTCTAGCTAAGCAGATAAACCATTTTCGATCCTCCAATCTTTGCATTGTCATGATATCCAAATCCTATTTAATTATCTGGCCTAATTCATTATATTCTAAGAAGTCAATAGAAAAATGGTATTTAAAATGTGTAACACTATTTGTGTTTCCATTTCCTTGGTTTAAATTCTTAAAGTTAGAAAGTAACCTGCAAGCTAGAGATGGATGATCTAAACTAGCTTCCAGTGTATAAGAAAATTCTAACTATTTAATTCGTATCATTGATTCAGTAATCTAGCAAGGAGCAAGAGAAAAAGTTACAACAATGAGCTAGAGATCCTTACGTACATTGACACAATACCATCTTTTTTAACAGCTGTTTATTAGAAAATCTAACAAAAAAACTAGAGAAAAAGTTAAAACAAGATACATGAGTTCTTCTAATAGTTTGTCTTTTTTTTTTAGGCTTCAAGTCAAATACACGTGATTTCGATATCTCCATAAATGTTTATCTATCAAGAAACTTAAAAAAAACTATCATAACGATTCTCGAGGATGAGGCTTTGATCAATGCTTCAATAAGGGTCGTTTTTAATTTCATGTCTATAGGAAGGGCAGGGTCATTATCTTTATCTAAAGGTATTCATTTCATACATTGAGAGGTCATATGAATGCCAAGCTAGCTTGAATGCGCAAGTTGTATACTTAGGGCATGTTTGGTACACAAGATTGTCAAGAGATTATGCTTACTTTTTTGAAAAATCAGCTACTTAAAATATAAGCTTCGTTTAGTAGACAAAATTATAAGAGATTATAAAAAAAATAATTTTTCATAATCTCTTAAAATCAAATTATCTCTTTTCATAATCTCCATCACCATCTTAATCTACAGCTCCATCTTCAGTTCCAGCAACAGTTACTTTTGCCAAACATACCCTTAATACTAAATATAGACAGTAGTTCATTATAAGTAAAGTTTGAATATCATTGAATCTTATTTTAGAAATGTGCAAACTTTGAACATTGTGTCATCACTTACGTACGTATAGCTTATCGCATCTTGAGGTTTCTTGCAAAATTGGTGTTTTTTGCGTATCTATGATAGAATGAATGTATTCTTATTACATTTGGCTAGCCACTAAAAGAGTTGTTATATTAAAATATATGTTTTACATTTTTTTCTACATGGATAATATATATAATGCATATAGATAAGGTGTGGAAGAACATGACAAGATTTGCTATTGCATAGATTAAGAAAACTAAATACGTCCCTTGAGCATGTAAAGAGCCAAATTCTCTCTTTGCTAACAACAAAGCATTGTATTCCTAAATAGATAAACCTCGTGAATTACCTAAAACATACTTTTGCATGTATTATGGCGCATGCATGCTTGTTAGTTTGTTACTTTGTTAAGCGTATCTCATGAAAGATATATGAAAATAAATTAAAAGTTTCATCTTTACTATCCATGTTTTTCATCTCTTCCAAACGGCAGGTTCACACACATTTTATATTTACTGTAAAAATGGTAAATATCACCCAACCAAACCACTTCTTGGTTAATCTTATTAACTACTCCCTCCGTCCCATATTAAGTGTCCATTTTTGACTTTTTAAAGTCTTTTTTCTTCAACTTTGACCTTAATTATTTCTTCTTATGTTATATGATACTCAATGCAAAATATATGAATGGATAGAGTTTCGAATGTATTTTTCATTGGTATAATTTTCAGTAAGCATTATATAACATAAAGAAAAATATTTACGGTCAAAGTTTATGAAAAAAGAATTCAAAAAGTCAAAAATGGACACTTAATATGGGACGGAGGGAGTAATAAACTTCAAACGTCCTCAAATGAGTGCGTTTAACATACAAAAGAAAAGGCAATCCCATTAATAGATGCTAGCAAACTCGCTACAAGAATCACTCAAAACTCAAACTCACAAGATCAAATAAAAAGATTAATCTTATGTTATATAGACTAACAACTAGACAGACAGATATCCAAGTTGATATCACAAGAACTAAGATCAAAACGATATTGAGAGAGAAAAATAAAGTAAGACTATATCAACTGGGTAGAAACCCTTGTAAGATAGACATGCTTATATACTGCATAGGTTTACTTTAGACCATGTGAGCTCTAAACTCATCGAAACTCTCCAAACTGTCCAAACAAGAGAAAATAACAATGAGAAAATGACTGGAAAGCCCTTGGACTACTTATGTTGACCATAAGTTGACTCTTCTTTTCTGCATTCTCCCTCAAGCTTATGTGTCAAACTTTTTCTTTCTGCAACCGCACTTTTAGACTTCTTTTTATCTGCAACTTTTGTTGTAAACATATCCTGTAAACCAAGTTTTCTATAAACCAAACTGTGATGAACTGTTTCAAGACACTTTATAAATACATCAGCAGTTTTTAAATCAGTGAATTTTCACAGTCTTAATAACACCTGCTGACACCTTTTCTCTAACAAAATAAACATCCAAGTGAAAATGTTTTGTTTTTTCATGAAATACATGGTTGGCAGCTATCTAAATAGCTAAACTATTATCACAAAACAATTCAACAGGATATAAACCTTTTAACAAGACTGTGCAATAAATTTCCTAGCCAAATCACTTCACAAGTAGCTAAAGCCCTGCTTTTGTACTCAGGCTCATCTTTACTTTTAGACAATGTAGTTTGTTTTTTACTTTTCCAAGACATAAGAGACTGACCCAAGAAAACACAAAAACCAGTGACAGATTTCCTCGTTTTAGGACACTTTGCCCAATCTGCATTAGCATAAGCCTTAAGTTTTAAATTTGAAACCTTATTAAATTGTAAACAAGCACCTAGAGATCCCTTTAAATACTTCAAAACTCTTAATGCAGCTTTAAAATTAGACTATAATGGACTGTGCATGTGCTGACTTAAGTAGTGTACAACGTAACTGATATTTGACGTAGTGTTGGTCAAATATATCAACTTATCAACCAGTTTTTGATAATTGGTAAAATTTGTTAAGTATTTATCCTTTTCAGTTTCTTTAAAATTTAAAATTGTGTTTTCTGGAGCTGTTTTGGTTTTGTGATCATTATGTTATCCGCATAGATAATAGGTTAGGATGTATGTTTTACTTTCTTTTGTTAGTCATAAGATTGGCGTGTCTTTCTTATGTAGGGTGTTTGGTTAGGAGCACTTAGTTGCTTGTAAGTGTCTATTTTTGGACTGAGATAAGGGACTTTACCCTTATCCTTTTGTACTTCAATGCTTTTTTGGTGTAATACAATTTACCAGGAAAACCATTTACCTAAAAAAAATTATGTTTTCTAGAAGAGGAGTATCAACAAGCTTAGCAGCTAACAAACCATACTCGTGTAATAACTCAAGACAATATTTTCTTTGTGGCATACAAACACCCTTTTCATTTTTTAAAACTTCAATGCCAAGAAAATATTTTAACTCATCCAAATCCTTTATTTGAAGCTTAGAACTCAAAAACTTTTTAAACTCGCTTATTTTAAACTCATCATTTCCAGTAATAACAATATCATACACAACTAATGTAACAAACACATTTCCTTTATGCTTCACATACAAGGAATAATCAAACTTGCTCTACATAAAGTCATGCTCAACCAAAGCAGTGGTAACTTTGGTATTCCACTGCCTTGGGACTTGCTTTAGCCCATATAATGTTTATTTAACTTGCACACTTTAGACTTATTAACATTATCATACCCTCCAGGCAAAGTCATATAAACATCTTCAAGTAATTCACCATACAAGAAAGCATTGCAAAAATCTAATGATATAATGGCTAGTTATTACTAACACCAATGCTAATTAAACACCTCTCAGTAACCATTTTAACCAATAGACTAAACGAGGTTTAATGCCCGCGCTTCGTTGCTGCGCATTTTGTATAAAACGTTTTTTTATTACAAAAGTTTCTTTTCCAAACACCTACCGGAAAAATGACAGCGTAACGGTGGTTTTGATTCAGATGTACAAAATGTTTATCATAAGGACTCCTAACGAAAGACTTCAAACCAAATCAGCCTTTTCCAAAGCCATTTCAAAATCTACAGTGCTTATCCAGGAGGGTACCTGCAAATGCATTGAAGAAATAGTAACAGTCTTTGTTTTATTCGGATGTAACAATATGTGTAAACTTGATAGAAGCCTTGTGTTTACAACGTACTTTACTTACAAACATGGCCAAGGTCTGCCTTCTCCCCTAAACGTCTTTGTACCTTCGAAAAGACCCTATAAAAGAACAATACTTAACAGTCAGTCCTCTAAACTCGTTGGTGTTATTTGATTTGTTCGTTTTCATCTAGTAATTTCTTTTGGTTGTATATTACCGCCTGGACATAGTTACGGACTCTGCACCCGGGCGTAGATTCAAAGCGTTTCCCCATAAATCGCTAAAATCGTGTTGTAAAAAGTTCTGGTCTGTGCGCATTCAGCCAAATAACATGTTTAACTACCACATAGCTAAAATATTAAAAACAAAGCAGTTGGCACCCAACACGACGGCTCATTATTAAACAAAAGGGAAACAACGACACCAAATAACTGTTACCTGCGATTATGTCTCAAACAACATTTCTTCTTGAGGAGCCTTGATGAAATCCCTTTGATTTTAGTCTCAAAAACTCGGTCAACCACGCCAGTCCCAATCTGCTGTTACACCTGATGCTATTCCGGTTGAGACTCATGTTCACTACGCACAAAGTATCTTACAATTTACAATACTTAGTGTTTTATTTTAATTTTGGAAAACAATATTATCACAAACCTCTAAATAACTTCGTCCTTGTAATCCCTACCATTTCATCTTTATCAACCCTGCATTTATATTTCTGCATATAATTTCCCCCTTTTTTGTAAAAAGCTGATAGTGAAAATACCAACACACTTTAATCAATGTCAAAAATATATCCTTACATGTCAAAGAAAGTCTGTAGCTTGGAATGGAAACCCTGATCATTAAATTGGTCTCTGAACTCTCTCAATTGTTATCTGATTACCGTCGTGCAAGTGAGTCAAACAACTTTCCAGCAAACTTTTACTATTCTTTATGCGTTCCTATAAATCAGAAACATATAAAAAGCATTATTTCCTTAAGACCATTGGGCTTGGGTGTCTTCCGATCGAATTATTCTAGCTTTTTAAAAACTGGTCTACATCATAATCCCATAAACAACACACACAATATATATTGGCGATGGCCCACTCCAAAAGTGATATAGATTGAGCATACCTGCCATTGATTGCCAATGCGCAGTTACATGATTCACGGACACGGTAAAATGTTTTTACCACCCATCAACTTGTCACAACGCCCATCAAGCGTACCCATAAAATCTTTTTAACATTGCTGGAGCATGTTAATAATTTTATTCAATCGATTTAATTAGCACCTCCCTAACTGCAGCAAAGATTCAAATATTTTAGAGACGGGTTCCGTGTGAAAATTCAGACTCTTCTTTTTTGCAGTATGTGTCAAAAGCAAGATGATTGCAGATTTGCAGTCTTACGTACCTATAAAATATATAATAAAAAATACTACTTAGGTAAATTCTAACTATTCACCTTTAACTAAGGTAAAAAGTTAAAACTTACAAAAATAATATAATATATATAATATATGTATGTTTAAACCGGGCAAGTATGATCACCCGGGTCGTTTCCCCCCATGACTATGAGGATGAAAACCATGCCTTAGTTCGGATTCCTGATTTGAATAGAAGAGCAAGGATATTATTTGGATAAGCTATAACTACGAAATTAAGAAGCAACAAATAATGACAATTAAGCAAATAAACAAATTTTAAATCCCTAAAAATGTAAACTAAAATTTTACTAGGTAAAGAAAAGTTGCCGAAAATTATTAAAAATAAAAGCCCTATTTTTTATCTTTTTATAAAAGTTTAATTGAACTAATTAAAACTTAACCCTAATTATTAATTAAAACTTAATAAACTAATTTAAAACTTAATTAATGGACTAATGGTGCAAAAACCTAAGAAACTAACGGGGAAACTAACAAACTAACGGAGGGACTGACTGAAAAACAATTAAAATCGAAAAGTTACACTTCCTACCCTAAGAATATACCCCGACAACAAACTAAGTCCCGAAATAAGTTGAAATTTGAAAAATGCTTAAAATGAAAAACTCAAAGAAGCAAAGTTGTAAAGGAAGATAGGGGGAACAAGATTAATGAAGGCTACTTGGGCTGAAACTCACAAATAAGCTCTAAAAGAGCTTATCTTTAAGCTGTTACAGAAAGGAGGGCTTATCCCTTGGTTTTAGAAAATAAGCTATAAAAAACTCAAAACTAGTTTTCTAAAATAAAAAGTATAGAAGTTCTAAAAGAGCTTATATATATGCTTAATCTATAAATGAAAAGAAATTAAAGCTTAAACTACTTTATGCTACTGAAATCGATTCATAAAAAAAGCAAACTACAAGGAAATAAGCAAAGTAACTCAAAATCCAATTGGAGCTAAAAACCTTAAATAAGCTAAAACTAGAAGATAAGGGACTTTACCCTTATCCTTTTGTACTTCAATGCTTTTTTGGTGTAATACAATTTACCAGGAAAACCATTTACCTAAAAAAAATTATGTTTTCTAGAAGAGGAGTATCAACAGGCTTAGCAGCTAACAAACCATACTCGTGTAATAACTCAAGACAATATTTTCTTTGTGGCATACAAACACCCTTTTCATTTTTTAAAACTTCAATGCCAAGAAAATATTTTAACTCATCCAAATCCTTTATTTGAAGCTTAGAACTCAAAAACTTTTTAAACTCGCTTATTTTAAACTCATCATTTCCAGTAATAACAATATCATACACAACTAATGTAACAAACACATTTCCTTTATGCTTCACATACAAGGAATAATCAAACTTGCTCTACATAAAGTCATGCTCAACCAAAGCAGTGGTAACTTTGGTATTCCACTGCCTTGGGACTTGCTTTAGCCCATATAATGTTTATTTAACTTGCACACTTTAGACTTATTAACATTATCATACCCTCCAGGCAAAGTCATATAAACATCTTCAAGTAATTCACCATACAAGAAAGCATTGCAAAAATCTAATGATATAATGGCTAGTTATTACTAACACCAATGCTAATTAAACACCTCTCAGTAACCATTTTAACCAATAGACTAAACGAGGTTTAATGCCCGCGCTTCGTTGCGGCGCATTTTGTATAAAACGTTTTTTATTACAAAAGTTTCTTTGTCAAACAACCACCGAAAAATGACAGCGTAACGGTGGTTTTGATTCAGGTGTACAAAATGTTTATCATAAGGACTCCTAACGAAAGACTTCAAACCAAATCAGCCTTTTCCAAAGCCATTTCAAAATCTACAGTGCTTATCCAGGAGGGTACCTGCAAATGCATTGAAGAAATAGTAACAGTCTTTGTTTTATTCGGATGTAACAATATGTGTAAACTTGATAGAAGCCTTGTGTTTACAACGTACTTTACTTACAAACATGGCCAAGGTCTGCCTTCTCCCCTAAACGTCTTTGTACCTTCGAAAAGACCCTATAAAAGAACAATACTTAACAGTCAGTCCTCTAAACTCGTTGGTGTTATTTGATTTGTTCGTTTTCATCTAGTAATTTCTTTTGGTTGTATATTACCTGGACATAGTTACGGACTCTGGCAGCCGGGCGTAGTTCAACGTTTCCATAATCGCTAAATCGGTGTTGTTAAAAAGTTCCGGTCTGTGCGCATTTAGCCAAATAACATGTTAACTACACATAGCTAAATATTAAACAAAGCAGTTGGCACCAACACGGACGGCTCATTATTAAACAAAAGGAAACAACGACAGCCAAATAACATGTTACCTGCTATTATGTCTGCAAACAACATTTCTTCTTTGAGGAGCTTGATGAATTCTTTAATTTTAGTCTCAAAAACTCGGTCAACCACGCCAGTCCCAATCTGCTGTTACACCTGATGCTATTCCGGTTGAGACTCATGTTCACTACGTACAAAGTATCTTACAATTTACAATACCTAGTGTTTTATTTTAATTTTGGAAAACAATATTACACACCTCTAACTTCGTCCTTTGTAATCCTACCATTTGCATCTTTATCAACCCTGCATTTATATTTCTGCATATAATTTCCCCCTTTTTTTGTAAAAAGCTGATAGTGAAAATACCAACACACTTTAATCAATGTCAAAAATATATCCTTACATGTCAAAGAAAGTCTGTAGCTTGGAATGGAAACCCTGATCATTAAATTGGTCTCTGAACTCTCTCAATTGTTATCTGATGTCGTCGTGCAAGTGAGTCAAACAACTTTCCAGCAAACTTTTACTATTCTTTATGCGTTCCTATAAATCAGAAACATATAAAAAGCATTATTTCCTTAAGACCATTGGGCTTGGGTGTCTTCCGATCGAATTATTCTAGCTTTTTAAAAACTGGTCTACAGCATAATCCCATAAACAACACACACAATATATATTGGCGATGGCCCACTCCAAAAGTGATATAGATTGAGCATACCTGCCATTGATTGCCAATGCGCAGTTACATGATTCACGGACACGGTATATGTTACCCCATCAAGCTGTCACCCCATCAAGCGTACCCATATAAATCTTTTTACATTGCTGGAGCATGTATATTTTCTATTCAATCGATTTAATTAGCACCCCTAACTGCAGCAAAGATCAAATATTTTGAGACGGGTTCCGTGGAAAATTCAGACTCTCTTTTTGTAGTATGTGTCAAAAGCAAGACGCCTCAACTTTAGCAATAAGCTTTACTTATTCGATCTGCATAAAAAGAGAAGAAAGTCAGCAACTTTCATAGGGTCCATTAATTTAGTGACAAACCAAAAATCAATCACACATATCATCAAAAGAACCAAAACTCAAATGAGCTTACCTAAACTGCTACCTTGGGCTACAGCTGGCCCAAATTCGCGCATCTCAACGTACACCACATTCCCAAGTGATCTTGTGCATGGTCTGCAATCCCTATTGTTGCAAATTTATCTTAAATTTTCGCTCGTTCATGTGAGTTAGCCTAGTTTAGATCCTTCAAAACTAAAAGCGCCAAACAATAAATTAACTCCATATGAAATTGCACTGTACACATTCTTACTCTACAAAACTAATAACATGGAAATGGAGATCGGCCTAAAGGAAGTTCTAAATCTGGTAAAGAAACTATGGATGATTAATGCATAAGCAAAGTGTTGATCTAACTCGTTGACCAACTCCTCTAAAGTAAAACTAAAAATGGGAGCATAAATAATTCTGATTCTTTATAGAGCTTGTGATAAAATGTGCAGATTAGGTAACATCTTAAAATAGTTTTGAGATGTCTATTTTTTTTGGAAGTAATCCATTTATTGTAGTAGCAAGTTTCTGTACCTGTGTCATGTCTTTGTCGTGTAACCTCCTGTAAGCTTTAGTCCATTTCTCCTTACGTGGATTCCTCTCCATTTTGAAATTCTTGTGACTTTTCGATCGGCAAAATCTAAAAATCTACACACACATGTGCCAAGTAACTTAGGAAATGAAAGAAGCATGATTAGCAAATAAGCACTTATTTATCGGAGATTAAGGAGTGTTTCTTATTTTAACGAAGTCAGATTCAAGGTCTGTCAAAAAAAGCAAGAAAATGTCAAATATCAAAAAACGGAACCCGGGTTCGTTATTGTGAGTTTAAGACCAGATAATAAAATTCTAAAATGTTAAATTTTTTAACTTGAAGGCTCGATGTCCCCTCTTTGGTAAAAAAATAGCGAATAAGCTTATTAGAATATAAGCCGAACACCCCTTAAAGCTGCACATTCTCAGACACAAACAACCGGTAAACAATTTCTACCTTAGACCAATTTAAAAACCATTAATTTGAAGTAGGTGGACAAATTTATTTAGTTCAATCATTAACAAAGGTATTCATGGAAAGAGGATCCTACAATATATTGTGCCAATGAGGTGTACTTTGAATATAGTTGTAAATGAGGCATGTTGATTTACGTTGTGTATATTATTTACTGTGGGGTGAAACAGGCTGGGTTGATCAAAACCTAACTAAAGCTTAAAAATACAAACTCCTAGGCTGTTATCCTCAATATTATGCTATCGTCAACATTAAGTTTTTTTTTTAATCTTGCATAAGATAGACAATAAAGAAAAAGGCAAAGCAGGTGGTCGACCCACACTAAATAACTTACACACGTTAACCCAGTTGCCCAAAATGTATGTCCCAAAAGCGCATGACACCAAACAACCAATTTTTTGCATAACAATCCAGCACCAAAATGCCAACTTTCTGCAAAAACAAAATTAGTACCGAACAGCCCTTAGTACCAAACAGTCCTTTCTGCAAAAACAAAATTATAATTACGTACAACGAAGAAAGGCCCATACCTGTGTAATATCTTCCAGTAAGGTTCTTTAACACTTTTGATGTGCATTCTCCCTCCCTAAACTGAACACATGCATTTATCACCTAAAAATAGCAGCAAATTGAGCATTAGATTATGTCTACTACTACATGTAGTATTATATCTACAGAAGATAAGCTCACTGAAAATGGTGAGGAGATTTCCAAGTCAGTCCTAAAAAGATAAGCTCACTGTAGTATTATATTTGCGACTTGGCTCTTCATTGGAGACTTGTTGGGTGCTGAATGCCACCCGGGAGGACCCGTTTTGACCAGAAATGCTACCATGGTTCAGTTACTCGTCTAACGCGGCTTCACCATTGTTTGACACAACCTAGACAAAAAGCTTCTAAGTCCAATGCATAAAGCTATTGATGAAACTTTGTAGAATAGTGAAACGTCACCATGACTTGTTCATTAGAGATGTCAAGCTCATAAGCCCACAAAATGAGCTTATGAGATTATCCAATTTTAGTATCCTACAATACATAACATGTCCATAAAATTTTTCTAGCAAAGAACCTAACAAAACAAAAGCCGAAAAGCCCTTAATCTCCTAAATAAGAAAAACTTTGATACCAACAATCATCTATTACCAATAAAGTACTTGTACATGTCTGCTTATTTTGGATATGTTACTATGAAATACTTGTGCATTGAGTAGATATAAAACTGCAACTTACATGTAAAACATATGTGCATGCTCTATTTGTTTTGAATTTATAGGGGGATACGTGTGTGTTATACAGATGTGTTTGTTATCCAAAACTTAACCCATATCACTCCAATAAGCCATTCCAAAAATAGCAATAAGCTAGAAATATATAATAGGACAAAGAGAAAGGGATACATAGATGAATATTAGATTATAGAGATGTGAGAGATGGTGGATCTTTATACTGTGAAAACTCAACACCACAAATGACCAACACCCTCTCCATGTAAGGAGAGGGTTTTGGGCTGGGCTTGGCTTATGTTAGACTTTGAGACTGAAACATAGACAATATTAGCTTAAAGTCCAAGCCCATTTAACCCGACTAGCCTATTACTTAGCAAGACTAACTTTGACTAATAAGGACCGATAACATTCTTGTTCGACTTATATAATTTAAGTCTAATCTATCTCCCCCAATGTTGAGGTCTATTTCTTCAAATCTCCTTTGTCTGAAGTCTGTTATTATGTGAAGATTGTTCTTCTATGTGACATTCTTGTACGACACGATATCATTCTTGTAGGAGGTGCCTTGTTTTACGTCATTATATCCCATAATGTTGAAGATATGTCATTTAACGTTTATGATTTGCCTTGTATATTCCCCCCCACCTTTTTGGTCCCTAGTCTTTGCTTGTTTGTGTAGCTTTTGTTCCTTCATGATCTGTGATCTTTGATCTTGAGCCTTTATCTTTTGCCTTTAAGTTCTGGAGTTTTTATCTTGCATTCATCTCACGTGGGACTTGAATCATCTTGTTTTGAATTTCTTGATCAACTTGTGTCTTGAACCGAATAATCTATACTTGTTGCAATCTTGTTTGTCTTATATTATCATAAGGCTAACAATCTCCCCAAAATACGGTTCTTGATTTGACTTGAAGATCTTTGAGAAGTTTGTATCAACAATTTGATGCTGAATGATTGACTTTTGAAAGCTTGAGTATGAGTATGTGGTAATGAATCCGACTTCGCTGGTACATGATTTCAACACCGACGTTTGAATCTTCATTTAAAATGTTAGTAATAAACAATAGATATGGACGAAAGTGTCTTTGTCACTTCGTCAAATACGGTTACAATAAACCTCGGTTCACCGTTATTCAGCATAAATAATGCATGTGTTAAGATTGAAGTCATAAGCTTCTTTCTGACAGTTCGCAGCTGTACTAGCCACGTTCTTGTTATCGTGCGTCTCAAAGTAGGACAAACACGGTTAAGGGTGAATCAGATAGTTACTATCTTTCTGATTAAATCGTCAATTCATTTTACTAGAACAAGTTTGATTCACATAGAATCGCACCATCGTTTCTTTCTAGTTGACACAAGTTCGATTCATATATAATCTTGCAAGTCACCTACCAAGATCTTTTTTGATGTTGGCTCAAGCAGGATTTCCATCTTCACTGTGAATACTTAAGTATCACTCGGATGTTCCGGCAAGATCTCAAGGATAATGCGTAGGACTCTTTGTTACAACTTGTGAACTTTATGGTGTTCAACAAGTGTATTTTGACATTGTGTCCTAATGAGATTTATAATTTGATCTCTTCTAGCTCTAGACTCGATTTGTGCACTTTGGTTTTAGTAATCGGAGGCTGGAGCTGACTGCTACCTATTCAATATCAACAATCTCGGAGTGAGATGTCAAAAGATAATGTGTGTATCTCCGTGACAAATGAGACAAGTTTATTTTGAGAGAAACCCGAATGGTTGGGAAGGGTTGTGCATTGCATCACTGGGTCCATGATGTCTTTATTCAATATCAACAATCATCTTTGTGATTTTGATAGATTATGTATTGACCCGGTTTCTTCCTAAGTTGTGTAGAGGTCTGCTTTGTTTTCACCCTTTATCCATACTTTTTTTTCATTCTTCAACCCCTTCAATGCTTACCAAGACGTCATTACTAACACCTTGTTGTGATTGTTCCAGTGTTAGCTCAATCTTAGTCGCATTCTTTCCCCCATATTTCCACTTCACTCCAATCATACCTAAGGACTGCTATTTCTAACTATGGATTATCCTTGGGTAGATCCTCCGGTTCTGGTTGGATCATAGGACTTATACCTAACCTTAACCACCTTATGACGTCATTGGAGTATGAGATTAATTGGTTGTTGTGTATAGAGATCGAACCATAAAAACCTTTTTCTGATATTTTGAAATACTTCCCCTACACATGTGCACCGAGATTTGAAATTGTTTTGCACATGAAGGAAAGAGTTGCACTTAGAGTCTTAAAGATCACATTCTTCTATATCACATTTTAATCACATTTTCTCCTCTTATTAAAATAATAAATCCCTTAGTATTTGAAATACCAATTGATTAAAATTTTGACATGAAAAATTCCATGATGAGAAAAATTATACCACGATATTGCATGAATTTATTTTTCTGATGGCTCCCCTTCAACAATATATGTGGGATACCAATATTTATTAAAACTTGACATTGGAATGAAAAATTGATATGAAACCACAAAATGTTGAAGACGGAGTGAGATGCCTTAGTGAACAATGTATATTATTATTTGACATTATAATTTCCACATTTTAATTTCACAAAATATGAGTTTGGATACATAAAATTGGACATTTATGAGATGTACCCAATCATTTAAAAGGCTTTTGTTTTAAAAGCTCCACCTTCAGGACATTGATCCACTTAATATGACATTGTAAGTACCAAACTTTTTTAAACTATTTGAGGAATGGCTTGTTGAACACTTAATTTTATAAAATATCACTTATTATGAGAAGATATCACAATTTATATGGTGAATAATTGAAATGAAAAGTTCTTTTTGAAAAATTGTGTTCAACGGTTTTTAAAACACATGATAGAAGACTACTCTTCTATTTGTAGAGTAAGCGCACTGAAGCGTACACCTCTCTATTACATTCGGGTCCGAGTTATGCACTGAAATATACATAAGTCATTGAGAAAACTTTAGAAATGACATGTTTTGAAAGCATTTGAAACTCTTGGTCGAACTTCATTTACAGCTGTGTCGAGATGTTAATAACTTTTTAGGTAGTAAATGTTATGAATTCAAGGACATGTCGAGAAGATTGTAACACCCCCAAATTGGGTCGCAGCGGAATAAGGGTCCGAGGCGTGTTACTTCTCAGATCAATAACACAAGATATATAAGAACGACCAAAAAGTCGTTTAAAACTGATACATTGGATTTAATTTAAAGTATGTGTTACAAAGCCCCGAAGCTTTACTAGTTTACTTGTTATTATTTACAAGATTCAGGCCCATAACTGTATACAAAATTGTAATGCGACTAAATCTTTAAATGCATGGCTTCAAAATATAACCACCAATGTTATCCTTCGCACCTCGTGCTTATTGACTCTGAAAAACATATGCATTTAAAAAATGGTCAACATAAAGTGGTGAATTTCATAGGTTTATGTAAATGTAATGCAAGGGACCGCAAGTCTTTCCAGTGATAATGGCAACTGGTGCAGGACATCACAAAATGCATTTACATTTACCTAAGCTCATGACACCGAAGCTCGACATATTGAATACAATATATAATATTGTCCTAGATTGCCCGTGATGATGGTTCATACAGTAAACATCCAATATCCGACATGTTATATCGTCATTTTCAGTGATAGATAGACCCGAAGGGGAGGTCCAATCCAAATAGATCTATCTATAATCATTCGCGCTCACATTCCAGTAATTGAAAGTTCATGATTCATGGGCATAGTGGGTTATCGCTACTTAGGCAAAACGTAATCATGATAAAATGTACACTTGCGTCCAATTTGTAAAACATGCAATATGTTTCTCACCACCAAAAACTATGTAATTTAATTAATTATATAACCATGGGCTATGAAACTCACCTTGAGTGAGTAATCTGATAACAAAATATTCCAATGAAAAAGCAGTCCACGCTAATGCCGATATGCAAACCATATGTTAATATAGGTCGATCAGTAATTCAAGTACGTTGTCTAACAACAAAAACCGTATATAATCTATATAGTTATCATCGTACTACTCGTTCGGGCTATATAATTTAATGGGGTCCATGACATGACAGTACGAGGAGTTAGGAACTTTTAAATCGTAAATCTAAAATCGTCAATAGCCATCAGTAAGAAGCCCTCATTATGAAATTCCTAGTAATATAGCACTTCGATAACTAATAACATATATATTCTATATAGATATATCAACCATCTAATCGTTTACGTGAAATCGTATTTATAAAGTAAAAACGTTTTTAATTACGCCTTTAGCTAAAATGACATAACTTTATTCGTTTTAAGCCGTTTCTCGCTGTTTCTTAGCCCACTGCTTTCGTATTAAGACAGAGTTGATCATAAAATCACATTTTTAGGTTTTTTTAGATTCTGTGTGAATAGTGTTTATACTGTTCATAAAGCTATTTAATCTTTTTTTACTTTTAATTAAAGTAAAACACGTTTTTTGTCGTATCTTATTCGTTATAGCTCCGTTTTTAGCGATTCTTTCGAACACGTTCTCGTAATTGAAAGTTTTATCATATTATTGATGTTTACAAAGTATAAGTTTCTGCCATGACTTTGTAACTTATTATTATAAAATTTGTCTTTATAAGTATTTTTGCGCGTAAAAATACTCGTTACTAGCGTATCTTCTTCGTTATAAATCGGATTTTCGAGTTTCTTATCATTTTGGAATCCTCATGAGATGTACTATATTTATAAAACATAAAAGGGCTGTTAAGAAATTCGGACCAAAATAGAAGGTTTGAGGTTTTGTGATTTAGACATGTTTTAAGCTTGATTTTAGTACCATTTAGCTTCAACACCTTATTACAACTACTTCACAACATTTCTATCTTATGTTTTACATATATAAAATCCATTAGGTCATACTTTGCTCAAGAATATCCAAGATAACAAGTTTAACATGTTATTTACATCATTTTCATTTGCAACTTATTAAGTAAATCATTAAAACCCTAATTTGCACTTATACATGTTAATACTTAACCAACATGTTAAAATACTTATACATTCCTTTTAACATAATATTATCATCCATATGACATGTAAATAAGTGTACAAAACAATGATCATAAGTAAAAATTCATTTTACATATTCAAAAGTACCCTAAATGGTGATTTAGCTAAATTATTACATATGAACTACATATTATAATCTTAGTTATGAAATGATTAAGCTATATATATCATCATTGTATGGTTGAGTAGAGAAAATAATACCAATAACTCCTTGTGTTTTAAACTTTGGCTGAAAAATTAGAATGAAACCCTAATTTTCCCAAGTAAACCCTTTCTTTCTTTTCTTGATTCCTTCCTTGCAAATGGTTAACCAACTCTTGAAACCTTCTTAGAATACCTTAGATATGATGTGTGTATACTTGTATAATGATAGAAAATCAAGCTATGGATATTGATTTTGGGAGTGGGTTTTGAGCCGTGGGCTTTATAGAGAGAACAAGGAGGAGTTTTGTGATTTTTTCTTTGTAATGAAATGACTGTGTATGAGTCCTAGCTCTCATATGCTTACATATATATATACTACTTGGGGACTCATGATGATAATTTTTTATGTCTAGTTGGATCATGTGAAGGTGGCAAGGATAAGAATGCATGGAGAAAGTTAGTGCTTATTTTGGATAAGGAAAAGCTAGTCATGAGTCAAAGTGGCTGCTAGATCTTTTTGAGATATTTGTGATGGTTCTTGGTCTCATTTGCTTTCATAGTAATTATATCACGAAATCTATATATGTGTGAAGTTAGGATATGCTTTTAGTCTTTTATATAATGTATACTTGCATTATATGAAGTATAATGTAGTATAGACTTAGAAAAATGTATAACTTGCACATGGTAGAGTTTGATTTGAATTATTTCATGAAGAATATGTATAATGTGATAAATACTTGAAGTTTTAAATAAACTTTAAGTATTGGGTATAAATTTTGGGTATTTGATGAAGCGTAGATAAGTTAACGTGCTTCCGGGTAGGCCTAAACGCACTTTATCGCGAAACGTAAACACTTAACGTAACCAATAAAAATAAAATGTGCAATGATAATAATTATCCTATAAATAATCATATAACACTTGCTTGATGTAAACATTTAATTGTTTAATGGCCGTTTACGTTGAATGATCATTTTTAGTTTACGCGATTTAGCTTAACGATTACGATTTAAAAGCAAACGCGTAAAACCCTAAAAATAAATTGTGAATTACATAACGTCGTACAATGACCTAAAACATGAGGTGTTATATAAGAAATGGAGTGAATGCAGAGAAAGAGGGTACTAAAGATGCAGTTAGTACTGAAGATGTAGTTAGTACTGACAAAGAAAAAGTTAGTACTGACAGATCAAAAGTTAGTACTGAAAGATCAAAAGATAGTACCGATAAGGAGGAAGAAGGTACCGACAAGGACAAAGATAGTACCGTTAACCTAGATAAAGGTAATGATGATCAAACTGAAGCAAGAAGTGCTACTCCAATCACTTCAACAACCACTCCTACAATGTTTAGAGATGATGAAACTATTGCTCAGGTTCTTCTTAACATGAGCCAAGCGAAAGCAGTTTCAAGAGAAAAGGAGAAAAGAGTTGAGCTTAAGGATGCTGAAGAGACTGAGAGACATAGGCCTACTTCAACTAGATCACTATTGACTTTAAAGCCTCTTCCAAAGATTGATCCAAAAGATAAAGGGAAAAAGAAAATTAAAGAGGAATGTAGGTTCCCGATTTACCACTTCACTTCATAACACGAAACACGAATCAAAGAAACTAGGGAGAGAGAGAGTCGAAAATGAGAGAGAGAGAAAAGAGAGATGAGAAAGAAAAGAAATTATGATTAATGAGAATTAGATCTTTTCTAAAAAAGAAAATATCTATATATAGTTAGATATTTTAGAAAATATCTAAATATATATATATACCCCTACACATTTAATGTGACGCGCGGGATATTTAACTAGGATCCGGGCTCGGGTTTTGTTTGGGATTAAACCCGAAACATATACAATATTAGATTATCTATCGAGCCCGATTCCCGATATTATCCTATTACAACGTTAACTAAATAAAGACCGAAGCTCCATCGTAGAGTGACCGAGCTTCCTTGTTCGACTCAATAAATTGAGGCTAACATTTTTAAACTCAAATAAGCAAACCAAAAAGAGAATAAGCTAAAACATATTATAAGCTATTTATAAAAAGCACTTAAGAACAACAATAAGCAAGCCAATAAGCCTAGAATGAGCTTATAAGCTTAGCAGTACTAACTTTTAAGTTAGTACTGTTAGTTCAAATTAAGGCTGCTTGGCTTTATAAAAGGCAAATAAGCACAATTAAATAAGAAATAAGCAAAGGCATACACTCAACCACATCTAATAAGCACTTAAGAAAAAAAAATAAGCAAGCACAATAAGCTAAAATGATAGAAAAGCTAAAAAGGCTTAAAAACACTTAAAATTTACACTAGAAATCAAATAAGCTCAAATAAGCAAATGGCAAAACCAAATAAGCTAAAATGGGCTTATATTAACCTAATAAGCTAAACTAAACCTAAATAAGCAATAACGATAAGCAATTAAGCTAAAATAAGCAAAATGAACCTTTTGGCCAAAACTGATAAAAAGACTTTTCTAGCTTAAAAATAAGCTAGCAAAAGGATCCTTATTGCTTAGAGACTTATACCACTGAAAAGAATGGCCAAAAAGCTACAATAAGCTCCAAAGA
>BQNB010108635.1:11916-22917 GCA_026074375.1 Tanacetum coccineum
TTAATTCTTTAAAGATTTTGGGGTTTTAGGGTTTCATTGATTTTTGGGTACAATTGAAGCAACAAGGGTTTAATTGCATGTGATATTACAAGATTCGGAGTCAAGAAAAGTTAAGGTTTGATCTAATTGGGGGTCTTGTGTGTTCGGTTAAAACTAAGACCCAAGAAGGGTTTTTGTTTGATCTTTTTCATCCACTCTATTGTGTTGTAAGTTTTTTTAAACCTTTTTCATTGATTAATTTCGATACCTATGCATTTGATTGGTTTTTGTACTTTGTAGGCATGCATGGTCATGCTTAGTTTTTATTTTGATTATATCAATTATATGAGGTTTTTAGGTATGAGGTATGTAGAAGGGATTAGAATGGCATTGCATGGTGTTAGATGATGTTAAAAATGGTGTTTAGATTGGAATTACACAAGTTTATGACTTGGTTGGGTAGAGCAACATACAAGATGTATGTGGTGCTTTGGATGGAGCTGTAACTTCTCTGGATGACCAAGATATGACTAAATTAATGAAACTAATTTTATCGACACTTAGGAAATTTAGGGCAGATATTTTGACACATTATAGAATATTTTTGGCTTAGAGCCTACTGTATCTTTACATAAATGGATAGGTTATAATCTCAGGTCCATGTGGTGAATTGGATGGAGTCGTATCTCCTCCGGATGAGTAAGATACGTCTAAATTAGCGAGCTAGTCTTAAAAACAAACTCAGAATTTGTAATGCAGATAGTAGGGTTTGTAACGAATTTTATTTGGCTTGTGGGCTCCTGGAAATTGAATGGGTATATAGATATATGCTTAAGACATATGTGGCTAATTGGATAGAGCCATATATCCTCCGGATGAGTGATATATGACCGATTTACGAAAACTAGTCAATTCTGGAACACCACTTGGAAAAGGAGTTAAACTCTAGGTCTTTACTCTTTTGTGGGAAAATAAGGTTGATCTCTGTAGTATACATATTAAGCTAACACCTCCATTTTGATTAACCTTTATAGCTATCATAGATTATGATTTATGGCTTTTTTCGTAAAGGGTTTCAATAATTGGATAATTCTGGTTTGGATAGTTAGGTACTAAAATGTTATTTCCTATGGCTTCAAAATTCTTTAGAGGATGAGCCTTATATTTTTGAAAACTAGACTCAGAGGGCTTTCCAGGGGTGAAAGCCTCATACTTAGATTATTTACGGGCTAAGAGTTATGGGTCCATGAAGTCGGGTTAAATTCAGAAACTGAAATTTTACGTCTAGTCTTGAAATCCAAAACATATAGAAATGCATTGGTTAAACGTGAGTTAAGAGATGAAACTTAGAGGGTGTTTAATTGTATATAATCTCAGGTTGGACATCAAGATTAGGATCAAGAACACTTTGATTAAGTCATAATGCAATGCCATGCATATCTCGGAAACATATCTCGTGATCATGTGATTTATTTTTACGTATTGATCTCTTTATCCTACTAAGTCGCGTCACGTCTTCTAGGTGGTGCTTAGAAGTATTTATCGCTCGTCCGAAGACTCATCTTACTTCTGATCTTCATTGTTTTTCGGTGAGTTCATAGCCCCACCTTTTCTCTTTTAATGGTTTTTATAAACTATTTTCGGGGTGAGAATACATGCTCGTTTTACTAAGTAAACTTATTGATTTCTACTACATAAGCGTTACATGAACGTTTTACTAAAGTTTTACTTGCTTAATACATGACTTCTAATACATGTGTGATACATGGTTGTCTACTCATGAATTTATTAAAGCTTGATTTGCTTACTACATGATTTGAGATCATTGATTATCTATTTACAAACCGTGAGTTTTGAAGACACTATTTGTTTTAAATGGGACACAAGTGCTTGAAGTGTATGCCTGACCCGATTATGAAATTATCTGAATTGAGTCACTATTGCCAAAGTCCCTAATTTCATGAACCGTTAATTACCCGCGGGGTAAACGCTAGTCCAAGGGCCTGAATCGAATCCTTTCGAGCACCCCTTTCAACGGATGATTTCTATTGAGAATCCGTAGGTATGAGGCAATAATACCTAGTATTGGGGCAACCGTATTTGCATATGATATGCGTTATTGTCAAGGTTCGGTGTCATGAGCTTAATGCGGTAATGTTGAATTATACTTTGAAATATTGTCGCTGGCTAATCTTAAACCTTGTGGTCCACTACTGAACATTACTTGATTTATTAAATCACTACTTGAATTTCGGAAATAATACTTTGAAATGTTGTAATGCTATCTTTCTTATTGAAATATTACTTGAATTATTTCAATACTGCTTTTACTTAAACCTATGAACTCACCAACATTATTGTTGACATTTTGCATGTATTTTCTCAGGTTATTATTTTGCTAGCTAAGCATTGGGAGAATTCGAGTCGCGCGGATATTAAAACTTTAAAGACTCGGTTTTCTTCACATTCGATAACCATTTATCTTTAAATATACAATTGAGTCATTTTTGAACTCTTGTAACTTTTGTTAAAAGGAAATTATTGGGACCTGTGTAACTCTGATATTTTATTAAATCGAATGTGACATTTTATTAAACGTCGCTTTTGAGGTCATTTTCTGTAACTTATGTGTATGAACTATGAAGTAGCACCCCAAGTGGTATTCCGCTGTGTTGTGATTTTGGGGGTGTTACAACACAATTTTATAATGGACAAGGAAATAATTTTTATAAGAGATTTTACCGTCAAAATAAATAACTTTTTAACTCATCCCATTACGAGTCCCGCCCAAACAAGACTCGTATCAAAATGAGTTTACAAAATGCTAATAATAATAATAATAATAATAATAATAATAATAATAATAGTATTAGTAATAATAGAGAAAATTTATAATGAACATGTCATATACGTCAAAATATACTTGGTTGCAGATTTTAACATTTTGGTCTTTTAAGCCCTTTAAGTGCCATACATTTGTGTTATGAATCTATAAGTCGGTCGAATTGCTTCGGTAATATGCATTCGTAATAGGGGAAAGAGAGGTTGGCCGACCTCCAAACAACGCTGTCCATACTACCTACTTGTTTTAGTCGGTCACATTGCTCGAAAAGACTAACATAACAGTAACGACATTTTAATGCTTAGCATGATATATATATATATATATATATAGAAACCAGATCGATTGAGAAGGTTTTTATTTTGAAAGTATTAAGAAGGTTTTCAAAAATGATAGATTTTAACTTTGAATCAAGTTTTTCAAGCGTAAAACTCATTTTAATGTGATTATAATTGAAAATGTGTAAAAAAATTCGAATCAATGTTAAAAAATCTCTCGTTTTTGCAATATAAGTGGAATACTGAATCTTCTATACAAATTTAAGGAATCATTACCATAACTCAATTTTAGCAATGATTTATGAATCAAATTTATGATTTATAGCTTTGATTCACTATTAAATGATGTTTACTTGTGAATCGAATAAAAAATATGAATTAATTTGCTCAAACGTAGATTTCTCAATCTTCTCAAAATAAAAATCTTCTCAACGGAACCGGAGCCTATATATATATATATATATATATATATATATACATACATAATCTCAATTTCAAATAGTTAAGTTAATTTCATAAGTACGATTTTTATGATAAAAAACATGTTAAGTTATCATGAAATAACACAAGTTTAAAGTAGTCACATTTCATTGTAGCATAAGTCAAAAATAATTCAAGTAAGAAGACACGCAATAGAAGTACAAATCATGCATTTCACCTGAAAAACATGTAAAAATTATGAAAATAGGGGTCCGTGAATACTTACGAGAAACATTTCTGTAAGTTCGCAAATAGTACTAGTAAATCATAAAATCATAGTAAAATGATTTTTAAAGTAGTAAAGCATTTCGTACTATAATAGATCATGTATTCCACCCCAAAACGTTCAAAAACGGTAAAAATAGAGGTGGTGTAACTCACCTTAAAATGGAAAGGCTGTGAAAGGCGGTCTTGACGAATATGGAAAGCTCAGAACCGGACTCGCTCGTACCTTCAATATACGACATATGACAACCAAAAGGGTATTATTTTGACTCTAAACTATATGCTCGGACTCGATTAACTCTATTTATTAAGCCTTTTGTTTATGTAACTTGTCAAATGTCGCTTTTCACGATATACTTAAAATAATCAAAACTGTCCCAAATTTACGTCTCGTTCGGGTGACCTTTTCGCTAAGTTAGGATGTTCTAAATAATTTTCCTGCTAATATGACTTAATATAATTTCATAGGCATCTCTAAATTTTTTATAGATTTTTCTAAGGTGTTTAACTAGCCCAAATGATTATTACGAGACCTAAGGTCGGTTCTTGACATGTCAACTTGCACAGGCCACAAAATAGGATCAAAAGTTAATTGAGATTTATTCTTTGAACCACACGTAAGAAATATCTTTAACTAACTTCAGTTTAAGTTTCAAAGCTTTTTATGCAAGTATGAAAGATATACACCTAGAACCGTACACTTGACTATTATGAGATTATTGACTGTTTTGACCATGCCTTTTAATTTAGTTGGCTAATTATCCAAAAATGGTTTCAATTATTAGAAATTATCATTTCTGTAAAGTTAACATTATTACCAAACAAAGAGAGTTAGAATCAAATAAAAAGATTAAAGTGTGATTTAGTTATGCATTTTCAAAGATGATGTATCAATTTTTGTCACTAGAAACTCAACCCTGCACACTAGTTTTAGAATCGACTTTTGATTGACTTTTACTTCTCATAATCTTGCAAGGTCAGATGTTATAGAAAGTAGACTCGAGGTAGTTAGTTTTAGAATTAAGAAGCATGTCAAAAGCTTGTTTTATGACCAAGAAATAGCCTTTGCAAGGTGGCTTTTTACAAAGATCAGCCTACTTTTTACAGTTTTCACCTGATTCAAGTGACTAATTGTGTAACCAAATATACCTAAACGACCCACACAAACCCAAAACTCATTTTTTACACATCTTAACATCATGTTTATTGAAAAATACTAGTAGGTTGTTCCCATAAAAATCGAAGGTTATGCATGCACAAGATCGAACCCGGTCTAGTCTAAAAATGCGATTTCAAGCCTATTTTTTATGCAACTAGTTCTATATGTCAAATCTCCAAACCACCAATGAAAGTCCTATACTATTTTTTATGACCATTTTATGAGTATGAAAATACCTAAACTCAGTAGCAACATGAATCAAAATCCCATTTCATTTGAAGTGTTCAAAATGACATAAATCATGATTTTATGTGACCTTTTTCCTACTAGATTATTACACATGCCTCAAGAGCATCAACAAAAATCTTAAGCTATTTTTACCATTATATCAAGTGTATTAATCTATCTATCACAAAAGTGAAACCATTTTATTATTTACAAGAAAGTAAAGGTTATCCCAAAAGGGTGTAAATGGCCATTTAAGGCAATTTCGAGTACAAGCTAGGCACAAGCCGTCTTGTACCCATACCTTACCTTCAAGAAACCCAAGATATGATGATGTAAACTATGGGGCTGAGATAAAACTAGTTTTGAATGAGGCTCTTTGAGTGGTATTTTATTAGCAAGGGTTGCACAAGAGGTAACAAGGAGGCTATTTGAGGTGTTTCCTTATGTTTTTGAAATAAAAATGATGGTGTTTGTGTGGTGGTTGTCTTTGGCAGGCTAAGAGAGATCAAGAGGAGGAAGAAGAAAACTTATTTGAGAGAAAAATGGTGTGTGTGAAGAGTTTGTGAGTGAAGACTAAGGAGGATGCATGTAAAGGCAAAATGATTACACATTTTGAAAGTAGGAAATAGTTTTGTATCAAAATGGTTTTGGTTGCCGGTTTTGGCTGGGGAAAAAGAGGGGGAAAATCTTTTTGTTTTATAAATATTTAAGGTATATTTGTTTGTAAAATAAAATATATTTTGTGTAAATAAAATGTAGGTGATAAAGTTTAAGTATAAGGTGTAAGTGTGAATGTATAATTGTAGTTTCAAGTATATAGGTATAAATGTGAAGTGGTAAATTTATGTCCCAGTATATATAAAAAAGTAAGATGGAGGTATAAAGGTGCATGTTTAATTATATGGTTAACGACGTAATGTAAAACGTAAGGTCTAAACGCGATATTGAGTTTACCGGTGATGTTGAGCGGTAAATTTATAAAAAAGACCTAAATTTTATAAAAGTGAGTGACTTTGTTTCTTTATGAGAGTAATGACATTGAATTAAAGACACTTGAGCATATCGTTGACCGCTTGACTTATTCCTATGATCGTAGGTCAAAGGCATGTTTTTAAGGTGAGGTTCCTAAAAATAGAAAGTTGGACTTAAAATGACCCGACTAATGTAAAAATGAACTTAGCAAGAGAAAAACATGACCTAGAATTTATAGTGACTCGTACGACTATTAACCCTAATCTGATGGTTGTCACACAAGAACGTGAAGATGACTCGTACGATAGTTCTCCCAAATTTGGCGGTTGCACAGTCTTAAAGGTCTTGATGAAGGTTTTTCTAGCAAGAACTATGTTAGGAAGTTTCTTAGGGCTCATTTAATGTAGAGAGAAAAGGTCACCGTGATTGAAAAATCAAAAGATTTGTCACCAATAGCTCTAGACGAGCTTATCGGTAATCTAAAAGTACATGAAATAATCATGGAAAAGGATTTCGAGATTTACAAAGGAAGGAAGGAAATGGTCAAGTTCGTTGCCTTAAAATTAAATAAAGAGTCTAGTGATGATGAAACATCGACATCCAGAAGTGAAGACGAAGAATATGCTATGGCCGTAAGGGACTTCAAGAAGTTCTTTAGAAGGAAGGGTAAATTCGTTAGACAACCACGTAACGAAAAGAAGTTATTCCGAAAAAGGGATAAAAAGAAAGGCAAGAGTGATCAGAAATGCTTTAGATACGGAGATCCGAATCATCTCATTGGAGAGTGTTCAAAACCTCCACGGAAAAGGACCAAAAGGTGTTTGTCGGGGGTTATTGGAGTAATAACGAAAATGAAGACGATGAGAAGACTAACGAAGAAACTTGTCTCATGGCTCAATCATCAAATGAGGCAACTCTTGACTCTTCTTATAATAGTGATAATCGTTCTTCGCTAGATGATGATGCTATGCAAATTGAGTATGATAATCTACGTGAAATTAGTCTAAAAATCATTAACAAGAACAAGATTTTAAAAATTAAAAGAGGTATTTTAGAAAATGAAATTCTTGAGTTATAAGAGAAAAAATAAAGCTATTGACCTTGGATGTGAGTCATGTCAAAAACTTTGTTTAGAAAATGATAAACTTAGAGAAACTCAAGCTAAACTTGTTAATGATGGATCTAAGTTCATTAAATTTGAACAAAGTACTAATTCATTTAAGAAAATGTTAAATGCTCAAAGGTCACCTAATAGTAAATAAGGTCTAGGATTTAATATAAATGAAGCATCACCTAGCGGAACAAAACAAGTAAAATTTGTCAAGTCCGCTAACATTTTGGTAGGGGACGGATCCCACGTTAAAGAAGATGGATCCTTCACCAAGGATCCGTGGATCCGCCAACTAGCCAAAATGAAACATAAAGTGTTCTAAATCCCACTACCTCTTCTCGATATGATTTTGTTATTGTTAGGTGTAGAATACGATTTTCTCATAAATCCACACACATATACTCGAAATTTAGAGAAGATAGGAAAAAGGAAGGATGGTGGAGGTGTTAGGATAATATTTCACTTAAGAATAAAGAAGGAAAGAATTTCTCTTATAAACACACACTCACACACCCTCTCTCTATATAGAGAGGGTTTATATATCCTCCAAGGGCCGGCCATGGGCTTCTCATAGGCTTCCATGAACCAGGCTTGGACTATTACATTACTTATACTTGTGAACTAGCCTAATGGACTAACTATTACACGCTTAATATCATCTAACTATTACAAGACTCGTGCGATCGATAATGATCGTCACTTCACTAAAAACTGGATTTCTAACAATCTCCCCCTAAGGGACGATCGTTGAGATCTTATAAATGATCAACACTTTCTGAATTTCTAACAATCTCCCCCTGAGGGATGATCATAGAGATTTCTCTTTGTGACTTTGATCTTTGATCTTTGATGCTTCATGTCTTGATCTCGAGTCTTTCTCATGTAATAGTTATGCTAGCTCCTTTTTTTCCAATCATGCACTTGTGATCTTGATCTCGATCTTTTCTTTGTCTTTATCTTTGTCTTTTTTACATTGCCTTTGATATCTTTCATCATTACTTGTTTATATTTGTAATACTTCGCCTTTTTACGATCTTGTATCTTTGGACCAACATGCTCATACTCTATGTTATCTTGAAAGCCGTCTAACAATCTCCCTTGACAATCTTTGTCTTGATAATCTTGATATCTTTAAGGAAGATTTTGTGTGTCAGAGTAGCGGAAGTCTTTAACTTGAGCTTTCTTGATTACTTGAATCTTTAAGTCTTGAGTGTGAGCATGTGGTTATGAATCTGACTCAGCTGGAATGAGATAAAACAACAATTTTATTACCTGAAATTAAAGGTTAGTGATAAGCATAGTTATGAACGAATATGGTTTTGTCATTCGTCAATATTAGGTAGTGTTACACTTCAGTTTCGTAAGGAGCGACCTATGATCAAGCAAATTCAATTTAGAAGAATCTCATTGACAAGGTTTCCTGCTTAAAGTATTGGATTATCTACCACATAAGCATTAGATTCACCGTACTTGCATGTTCTCATTACTGGAACGTCTCAAAGCAGACATCACGATATAGTGAATCAGTTAGTTATTATCTGACTGATTGAGTCATCAATTCATATACTGGACCAAATAGATATCCAGGTGTCACAAGTTTGATCCATATAGGATAGCGCAAGTCACCTACCGCAGTGTTGTTTTATGTTGACACTGGAAGGATTTCCATCGTCACTGTGAATAGTAAGGAGTATCACTCAGATGTTCTGGCAAGATCACGAGGATAATGCGTAGGACTCTAAGATATCATTTGTGTTCTGTGATTGTGAACAACAAGTGTATTTTGGAATTGTGTCCTAATGAGATTTATTGACGATCTCTTTTGGCTGTAAACTCAATAAGTGCGTTTTTAGTTTTAGTGATCGGAGGCTAGAGCTGATTGC
This sequence comes from Tanacetum coccineum, assembly GCA_026074375.1. Taxonomy (NCBI): domain Eukaryota; kingdom Viridiplantae; phylum Streptophyta; class Magnoliopsida; order Asterales; family Asteraceae; genus Tanacetum; species Tanacetum coccineum. The sequence continues at coordinate 21,074 of BQNB010108635.1, forward strand.
CACCTTTTTCAATATCAACTAACTCGGAGTGAGAAAGTCGATAGATAACATGTTTATCTCCACGGAAAATGAAACAAGAATCTTTTGAGAGACCTTGAGTGGCTGGGGAGGGTTGTGCATTTGTTGGGAATTCACTTTTACGTGACGACATTACAGAATTACCATAGTTTATCATAGTCACATACGCGAGGACTAGAATAGGCAACTATGTATAGTTTAGAGGCGTATAGGCTATAAATACCCCTCTATGGCTTCCATAGAGGGGTTGAGTCATTTGGCATTGTTGAGTCATTTTTGTATCTTTCATTCATTTTCCATCAAATATCAAGTTCATCTTTCATCTCACTACTCGCTCTCACTAAAATGGCTATCATGTGGTTTGACTCACCAAGACCATCGAATCATAGTTTACATGAATCTTTCAATTGGTATCAAGAGCCATGGCTACACACTCTTGGGTCGGGTTTATCTTTATGTTCCGTTTGGTCTAGTCACACTTTCAAATCTGTCATTGTTGTGTTTGTGGCTGTTTGCTTATTTCAGTTTTATTCGTGGGTTTTGGTCATAAAAAGCCACGTCATAATTTTTTTCTTGCAACAAAAGTTCACTTCTTTTTTCTTGTTGTTCTGTTCGTGGTTAGTTAATAGTTTTTTTTAAAAGACAAGACAAGGACAAGATTGTACCATTTGGAGTTATTTGCAAACCGATCTACTCAAGCTTTGAAGCCGATCTAGTTTATTCATCAAGAGCCGAACGAGTTCAACAACAAGAGCCGAACTAGTCATTTTCTATAACGACCCGATCTAGTCGATTTCTATAAGGACCCTATCTAGTCAAGTTTATAAAGACCCGATCTAGTTCAAGCCTTAAAGACCCGATCTAGTTCAAGCCTTAAAGACCCGATCTAGTTCACTCTTTGACAACCGAACTAATGCACCGATCTAGCAGTTCTTTGGGAACCGATCAAAACTAAATATCAAGAGTGAACCGAACAAACCCAACCAGTCAACTCGGTAATTACCGAGTTGACCCGGGTTAACTCAATGAGTTGCCACCTAGTGACGGTCAACTGAGTCAAATGAGTCAAAGATAAGAACAAAACCGTATAGAAAAGAAAGACAAAAGACTCGAAAGCAACCATTAACCACATCATCCAACAACAATTTACAACCACTATCAACAACAACATCAACAGCCTTACCCCATCGTCACAATCATAAATCCCAATACATCTCGACACCAACTAGACTCAAAAATTTAATGGGATCTCAGATTCATTTTTTTCGTGGGATTTAATTTTGCCAAGACCTTTAAAGATCGAACCCACGAAAGAACCATCATCATGGATCTGAATTTAATATTCGAAATTAAAGAATAACTTATAACAATTAGGTTATTGTTATTTCTTTGTTTCGATTACAAGACTCACAAACAAACAAGAATCACCTACCAGAGACCTTATTTAACAAGATCTTGAAGCCATTTAATTCATCTTCACTTCGAAATTGGTTGAGGTGACTAAGATGAATTCAAAGTCTGAGGGTCAGTTTATGTGCTATCATTTGGAGGGTTAAGGGAGGTGCTATATCTGTTGGAAGATCTTTCATTTTGTGATTGAAGATTCATGTTGGATTGGATGAGTTTAGATCTGCTTTTGTGACTGCAGAGATGGATTTGATGACTGCCTAAGAAAATAATGGTGTGGAGGCGTGTTGTTGTGTGAGTATCTTTTGGAGTTTGATTTATGATTAAAGAAAGGGAAAATGTTGTCTAATAGTAACCAAGTTTGATAACTGTTCCAATTAAGTCACTCAAACTTTATAATGACCGCAAAAACCACTCAA
>BQNB010108636.1:0-22917 GCA_026074375.1 Tanacetum coccineum
AAACAGATTATAAATCATCCTACTTAATAATTTCTGATGCAACACGCGTACACACAAAGTTTTCAAGGTGGTGAATGACATGAAGTTGCATGTGTTCTACTGAGTATGGGACGAGTGTTCCAAACTCGTCTTCGGAGACAGGGAGTAAAACTTACCCAAAAATATCGGCCTAGAGTTCAAGATTGAAATGAGTACCTGATTTAAAGTAAACAAAATAAGGGTCATTATGAACGAATCAGCATAGCGATTATCATATCAATCTTCCTATTACAAGTCCCGCCCATACAAGACTTGCAATACTTAGATTCATACATAATCCCATGTAAACAGAACTGTGACGGGCTTTGTTAACATAGCAATTATCATATCAATCCTCATATTACAAGTCCCGCCCATACAAGACTTGTAATACTTAGATTCATACATAATTCCATGTAAACAAAATTATGACGGTCTCCGTGTAATACAATATAGTATAAAGCTATGAAGAAAAATAATATCCTTAGAGACCATTGTTTAACTTACAATGTCTGAGAACGAAGTGAGACCATTGCGCAACTCACAATGTCTAAGAAGTAAAATGAGACCATTGTATAACTCACAATGTCTGAGGTATAATTGAGACCATTGTGCAACTCACAATGTCTTAAGAAATGCTCTGGTATTTATATAAATAACTCTTATATAAATAAACGTGCGATATACGCAAAAGATGTAAGCATATATATTACATATATGTATGTCACGTAAGCACTTAATGCAGCACGTAATGTAAGCACATAAGCAAGTAGCGTGTATGCACTTTGAAAATGTTTGATGTGATGCAATGTTTGTGAAAACGGTTATAGTCTAGGGTAAAATATGCAACCTAGTTCTCTATAACCAGTGCTCTGATACCAATCTGTAACACCCCCAAAAATGGGTCGCAGCGGAATGTGTTTCCTGGAGCGTTACTTCATAATACCATTGCTTAAGTCATGAGAGAACGACCTCTAATTGTGTCGCTTAAAAAGAAATCTTGGATTGTCTAGACTCCATTGCACATCAAATAAGCCAAGCATATAACTCACCTGAGAAAAACATGCTTAAAAAGTGTCAACATTAAAGTTGGTGAGTTCATAGGTTTGTAAATGTAAATATAATCCTAAAATGTTTCAAGTATTTAGTGTAACGAGCACAATATTCCACATCAAGTAAGCCAAGCATCTAATTCACCTGAGAAAGAAACATGCTTAAAATGTCAACGACTACAGTTGGTGAGTCATAGAAGTTTTTGTAAGTATAATGTGAATGTTTGGAGATCCAAGAGATTTATAAAGTATGTAAGAAATTAATTTAATCCCTTATAATCCATCGCCAAAAATGTAAGAGTAAAATGCAAACCGAAAGAGTCTAGTGTTTTTATTGCTTGCCCGCAATTAATGAAAAGTGTTTAGAAATTAAGTAATGTCAATAAGTAGTATTGACAGTGAGGTCGTTGATTTTCCAAAATGTATGGGTCTACTATAACAAATACAGTACCACATAAATAATATCTACTGTTGCACTAAGCTCATGACACCGAAGCTCGACATATATGTATGCAATTTAATGCACAAAAGGTGCCCGTGTAGATGTTCAAACCCGTAAACATCCAAATTGTTCCGACATGTATGCATTCGTTGTTTCAGTACAGTCGAAACTAGTGAGAGCTACTCACCCGAGAAGGGGGGGGGGGGGGGGGGGGGGATGTCAATCCCATATAGATCTCATATATATAACATCGCGCTTCCTCAACCGGTCCTCCGGTCAAGAATTTAACAGTTCATGATAATGGGCAATGGTGGGTTATGTTACTTAGGCAAACACGTAAAACAGGAGATGATAACCGAAAACACTTGTGTCCAATAAAAATTAATTGTTGTATTCGTAAATAGCTTTGAGTACTTAAATCCATAAGTAGAGAAGAGTGTGATATAAATCACATAATTGGGTTTGTAATGAGTATGTAAACAATTTCGTAAACGTGTATGCATATGAGTATGTGACAAAGTATGAAACCAAGTTTGTAATCAACCATGTAATTATGTTTGTAATGAAATTGCGAAATTCAAGTAGTAAAACCAATTGGTTTAGAATAGTATATAAAAGATATTGTAAACATATATGTAAACAAGTTTATTGAGCATATGTATTCTCCCCCGAGAAAAATTAATAAAGTAAATGTAAAACAAGTGAAAGAGGGGCTATAAACTCACATCGATGTTGAAGAACGACAATCCTCGCGGCAAAGTAAAATGTCATTACGAACAACTTTCGTGTTTCGCCGGAAGGCTGAAACGGACTCGAAAGTGCTCAAATCCTTTAATTAATAAGTCTGTCAGATTTAATATATATTAAAAATAACATATATTTCTATTAAAGTGTATATTCCGATTTCACTCCAGTTTCTTCGTTATTGGGAGTTAAAAGTCCCGTTTTATATCAAAACGTCCGTCAAAATATAATTTGTTATATTTTATAAACTAAAGTCTGACTTTTCAAAGTCTCGAATCCCGAATCTCATGTTCCGTTTTCTGCTCACAATGTACCGTTACAAAAACGCGTCAAAGTCCGTTTTTAACTCAAAAACTTATCTAAAATGTGTCTCTCATGGCTTATAGCTTAATATCAATCCCGTTTTAATATTAATACATATTATATTTAGACGTCGCAAGTTTCATTAGATTTCCATCACATATAACCAATTGATAATAAATGAAACAATCGAAATAATTATGGTGCAAAACAAAACGCACCCTTTTTGTGTCTGATTATCAAACCAAACAAACCCCTTTTCCGTGTTACAAAACCAAACGCACCCTCGGCTGTCTCGACAGTCAACCAAACAAACTCTCCCCCGGTTGATATGAAAAGCAAACGCACCCATGGTGCGGTAACGAAAACCAAACGCACCCTCGCGGGTCTGAACAGAAACCGAACGCACCTCTGGTGCATATAGAAACCAACCCACCCTTCTTCTTGTGCCAAACCCAACCGAACGCACCCTTGGTGCGGCTGCCGTAAACCAAACAGTCCCTTCGGCTGTTTTATTAGAACCAAACACTCCCTCCGGGGTTTCACTATCAAACCCGACGCACACCCCGCTGACCCGAACAAACGAACACCCCTAACTGCTAACCCGCAACCAGACGTACCCTTTCTTGTCATCAATAACCCGAAACAAACACGCCCTCCGCGGCTGTTTTGAACCCGAAACAAACACGCCCTCCGCGGCTGTTTTGAACCCGAAACAAACACCGCCTGCTGGTGGTTAACAAAACCATATGCACCCATCCCCCCGGCTGTCCCGAAACTCAAAACAACCACACCCCTTTGTGTTACATTTAAAACCAACGCACCCTTAGCCGCTGTCCTATCGAAACAAACACCCTCGGTGGTGTTTTAAAATAAACCACACACCAAAAAGGATGAGGGGTCGGCTGTGGTGGTGTTAAAACCACACGCACCCTTTCCTTTTTGTTTTTCTGTCAATCCCCATAACCGAACACACCCCTTTCGGGTATAATAAAACAAACGCAGCCCAAGGCTGCTTCCCCAAACCCAACGTAGCCACAGTTGGTGGTTTGACCACCCAACGAGCACCCCTTATTGTGACAACCCTCAACCGAACGCACCTATGGTGCTAACCCATAACTAACGCACCATTTTCGGTGCTTATTTAAACCACACGCACCCTAGGGGTGCGGCTAAGAAACCACACGCGCCCTTGGGGTGGCGGTGGGTGATGGTGGATGATGGTGACGACGAGGAGATGATGATGATAATGATGGTTGTGGTGTGGTGGTGGGTGTGGGCTGTCGTGGGGTGGCAGCGGGGTGGCGGTGGCAGTGGTGGTGTGGAGTCGCGAGTGGGGGAAAGTGACATGGGGGATCGGATAGATCCATTGATGAGGAGTATATTTGGAGTTCGCCGGAAAAGACCGCCGAAAAAGTTTTCCGGCATCGGCGGAGTGGTGGTGGCTGGAATCCGGCGGCGGAGGGGCGGCCGAAAAATATGAGGGAGAGAGAAAGTATTGCATTGTGTGTGTGTGTTGTTTTTGTTGTGAAATGAAAAGTTTATAAAACTTTTTATATATATAATAAAAGTTTTAAGAAAAGTGACAAGTCACTAATAGTATAGGGTAAATTGTGTAACTTTTTAATATAGTTTTGATAACTATCGGTTCGGGACTTGTTTGAGTGACTTAACGGGCGATTCAACGCACGAAACTCGCACCATTGTTTTCCAAATCATTTTTCTGATAAAAATGAGTATTTATTTGATATTATTTCATAAATATTTTCATATCATTTATAAAAATATTCGTTATTTATTTAGTGGACTGGTTACGTCTTGTTCAGAATAAAAATGGATTTCAACTCGAATATTCGCGTTTTCAAAAACGCTTTTAATTAAAATGCTAAGTGTTTTATTAAATATTTTTATTTAATAAAACGTGATAATTAAATATAATTTAATTATTTTCCCGCTTCTAAATCTTGCGAGGGCATTTCAGTCACCTTCTGACTGTTTTCAGGTCTCGGTCAAAACTAAAAAGTTGTCAGGAATGTCATTTTACATCAAATTGGTTTAGAGTCCGAGTTGTGAAAACGTGATTTAGCGGCTCGTTTTTGATAATTCAGCCTAGGAATAATTTATATCTCCTTTAAAAATTTCGAAAATTCTCGGATGTTACAGTTAAGTTTAACGATTAAAGGAGCGCATCGAGCTCACAAATCAATTTATCCCTATGTGAGTTGGGGGATTCGGGTGGTGATGATGAATTTGTGTCCTCCATAATGAAGAATGGAATAATAAAATGGAAATTACAAAACAAATAACACAAAGAAAAGATAGACTACAAGAAAGCTACTCTAAAAGAAAAATAAAAATCTCACTTGATAGGAATCTTGTGAGTAGACATAAGCTAGATAAAATCCAAAACCTAGACTATTCCTCGAAAGCGGCGCCAAAAACTTAATGCGGCGGGTTGCACCACAAAAGTTTTACAACCCTCATAGGCAGAGTATCTAATCGTTGTAGTGTATTATAGGCAAGACTCGAGGAGTTATTATCGTTCCCTAGGGGAATAGTTTGGGTAGGCTCGAATTGTATGTTCACTAGGGTCTAAGGGTTGAAGGAAGAATATTTTTGGTTTTTTATAATTTTTTAAAAAGCAAATAAATCTAGGGTTTGAAGGGGGTTTGATTAAACTACTAAACTAAACTGCTCCTAATTAAGCAAGAAAAGTAAAAGTGGGGAAAAACTCGTATGATTAAACTAACTTGTTTACCTAATCATGCACTACTCCCTAGTTGTCTTCTCAGATTTTATTACCCGTCACCCTCGTAATGGAATGTATAAGTATCTAATAAATCAAACACTTAACTCGGAATCCACCCAATGGTGATCTAGTCACAGGGTTCATCTAACCTAGCCACGTTTCCCTAGACGTCATCGCTTTGCAATTAAGAAGCTAGTTTTCTAAAGTCTAACGCGCACATCATTAACAAGAAGCAATAACAAAAGATCTAACAACTAGGTTTCATGTAATCATAAGTAAACACAATTAAATTTGGCCAAGCATGTTAATTGAAAGCGAAGAACAAATAATCAAACAACACATAGACATATTGAATGATTAAAAGGGTAAAGGAACTTCGCTTCAATTAAACATGGAGTATGAATGAGTACAAAAGGGTTTGGGAACCATAAAAATCGACCACAATAGCTGTTCCAAAAACAATCTACGTTTTTCCTCTTTAAAACATGAAAATTAGGGTTTGTATATATAGAAAATAAGTTGCGACGTCGTCTCTTGTTATTGCGATGGCATCAGCCCACCGAATCTTTCATGAGATTCTTTTAAGTCGGCTACAGCGACAGTGTCAGAAAAGATTGCGGCGTCGTCGCCTTGAGTCTTTGACAATGTCAGGGGGATTTGAGACGCCGTCTCCACGCATTGTAGATCCAAGCTCCATCAAAATCTTGTAAGGTTGCGTCTTTGTCCTGTTTCTTCTCTAATTGAGCCTAAGTTATGTATATTTCATTCCAGTGCTTCCCAAATGCTATAATATCAAAAAGAAACGATTAAGCATAATAAATGGGGATATTTGCATGATTTTGGGAGTTAAATGACCCCAAAAAAGTGTATAAAATTACACCTCATCAAATACCCCTACGCTTGGAATTTGCTTGTCCTCAAGCAGATGGGCTTTTCTACCTAGTAAATAGCAAAGTCAGGGGCATTTATCCTATTCAATAAAGATAGTTTATGGCATAACCGGATAGACCTCGTAATTAAAAGCACGGAAATTATACACTAGCACCTCACATAAGTGTTTGGATTCTCTCATTCTCTCGGGTGCAATAATGAATTATAACAATATAGGAAATGGGAAAATAATACTCACTACCTGTCATAGTATATAGATTACCATAGGCTCGATATAGGATCAAAAACTCCACTACTTTGGCGTAAGCACCTAGGAATTACTATCAAAGAGGTTTTTTAAAGGGTTCTATATATATATATATATATATATATTCAAAACCTCACTACTTTGGCGTAAACACTGAGGAAATACTATTCAAAGAGGTTTTTTAAAGGTACACTCGTCTCTCTCTCTATATATATATATATATATATATATATATATATATGTATATATATTAAGAATGACAATATTTTGTTGAACAAGTTTGAAAGCTTTCATACCTATACTTGAAGGAATATTGGTATGATTTTCATCCAAATGTTTTACCAAATTGCTTGTTTGTTTTTCAAAAGGTTTTTTGGGAATTTCCTCCTGTGACTTAACTAGAGAAATATTAGTTTTCAAATCATTTGAAAAATACAATTGTTCTTCTTACATATCCTTTTCTGGTAAAACATTTTGTAAAGATTGTTTAGCTTTATATAAGCATAATGCTTAATTTCCTTGCTTAATTTTAATCGAATTTCTTCAGCAAGACGTATTATTTCCTCAAAATCAAGGGTAAATCCATTTGTAGCATCATGTTTATCATAAACAACATTGTAATGACATGGTTTTTTCCATTGAGCTTTCTTGAGATACAAAGGATTTGCAAAACTTGTTGTACATCTACCATTATGATACAAACTCAGTTTAGGAGTCAACATATGAATGTTGTCAATTGTTTAACTGGTTTTGTAAATGATATTGTGTAAAACTTTAAGTTGCTTTTCCAAGTCATTAATTTTCTCAAGATATTTATCTTCATGTTTTCTAAAATCCTTTTTCATTTTAACGTTTTTAGTTGTTATCTTGGAAAATGTTCTCTCATATGCTGAAATCTGATCTTTAAATTTTATGTTTTATAGTTTAAAAGCATAGATTTCTCTTGTAACATCATCTTGATATTTTAAACATTTCTTTTGAAGCCATTCTTCCTGAAATAAAGCTTTTGCATAATTTAATTTAGCTTCTTCCTTTTATTTGTAATCAACATCAACTTGTTTGTAATTCTCAAGCTCATGGGTTAAGAACGCGTTTGCTTGCTTTAATTCATGATTAATCCTTTTACTTTCTTTAATATCACTTTTCATGTTTTCGATTAATGAAGCAAGCAAGGCACGTTTCATATGACGCTTTTTAGCATCCTAGTCAACCTCTCCTTCAACTATAATTCATATATGATAAATTAAGCGTGACACTGATATCACCCAGTTCCATCACATATGTGTCATTAATGGATTCAGGTTGCTCAACATTTTCTCTTTCGTTTGCAAACACATTATATTCATTAGTTGATTGTACCTCTAGCAATGACTTAATGTAATAGGAAGGCCTAGTGTCATTATTGGTTTCTAGTAGTGCTTCTTGAATCTTAGCCATGTAGATATAATATGCTTCCATTTCATGATTCTCTTCTTCCCCATCTAAGTCAATAAGCCAATCATGTTCTTCTGCACTTAGCTTTCCTCCTGCTTCTTCTCTCTTTGCTAGTAGCATCTTCTTTTTATGATAACATAAATCCTTTACCCTCTTACCAGCTCTGCATTCCTTAGCCATATGCCCAAAATCATTATAGTTATAACACTTAACCATAGTTTGCTGCATGACTTTCCTTATTTTTTCTATGTTCCCAACAATTTTTGTATTCCTTTGATTCTCAGTTTGCCCAAGCACTCTTTCATTCCTAGTGTTCTTGTTGGTTCTTGTGGTATTCTTAAAATATTTGAATTTGGTGTTTGATAAGGTTCTGAGATGGTTGGTGGTTGGTTTGTAGTAATGCTGGAATGTATGTGTGAGTAGAACCATTGCTTTATGCATATCCTTATCCCGTTGAGTCTGATCTAGATCTTTTTCACTAAGGTCTTCCTTATCTAAATCAGATGGTAAGGATGGTGTTCTTACTATCTTTTTGCCTTTGCTTTGAGTAGTAGTATATGATCTGGGAGTTGATGTTGGTTTTGGTGATGATGTTTTAGTAGTGGCAACTGTTGGGATATGCTCATGTCATATGGATATTTATATGGCTGGGAATACGTGAGCCTACAGGGGTCAAACACGTATACACTTACATATCACTCTATTGGTATATATATATATAATAATGTAAGTATATATTTATTATATATGTATTAATACTCGATTAATGTATATAATAATATAAGTGTATATTTATTATATATATTAATATTCCAATGATAGAATACTAACAGTCGTTAATTAGTTCGTATACGAATAATTAACTATAAGGCTTTTTAATTAATGTGTAATTAGATGTAATTATACATAAATATTAGTAAATTCAAAACGACAACACCAAGGGTATGTTTGGTGTTGGTTCGACCGGCCTTGGCTAAAAGAGAAGAGAAAACCATATTATCCCACATCGGTAGGATAGGTAAACTTGAGGGCTCTATATCTTATATAAATTGAGGATCTCCTAGCTCATTTTGATCATCCTTTCTCCTCTCTTCCTCCTTGTGGTCAACTCATAACAAACACCCTCTTTGGGAAAGGCGTTTGAGTTCGACTACATGTAGTATTCTTGTTCGTTTGTTCAAGGAACTAACATTCGGGTGATATTGGTTAACGTGAAGTGTGGATACATGTAGAGGTTGTTTATTTTAGCAACTCGAAAGGTTTTGGTATCTGCACGGCTTAATACACGTGCGTATTCTCAAGAAGCTCTTGTTTCTTCACTAGTTTGGTTGCTAGAGGTACGTTTTTTTGTTTATGTTTTATGTTAATTATAGTTGCTATATGTGTTTATTTTCGCTGCATAGCTCGTAGAATATTATGTGTAATATTAGGGTTATTAGATAACCATTTTCAACAGTGGCATCACAAGCCAAATCATATAGCTTTATAATTACATAAAAAGGGTAAAACTACCTAAAATATCACATAAAATCTGGAAATTCTATTTTAGGAATTTATTTAGTGAAATAATTACTCCTATAAATCACATAAAATCTGAAAATATAAATATGGTAAGTATTTTTGAAAGATACGATTAAAATAAAAATGCATATTTTTGAATATTTCTCGCGTTTTATGTGAAATCTAATTTAGGAAATTATTTAGTGAAATATATTTGTCCTAAATATCACATAAAATCTAGAAATTAAAATATGACTAATATTTTTACTTTATTTTATTCGCTTATTATGCTGCGTGGCTTATAATTTACGTTTAAATGATATATTGTTGCTTATTCATTGTTGATAAATTGTCAACCATGAGTTACGTGCAAGTAAACCATGGTTATTAAGCTTAATACATCTATGCATATAACACCTCGTGTTTTAGGTCATTGTACGACATTATGTAATTCACAATTTATTTTTAGGGTTTTACGCGTTTGCTTTTAAATCGTAAACGTTAAGCTAAATCGCATAAACTAAAAATGATCATTCACTGTAAACGGGCATTAAACGATTAAATGTTTACATCAAGCAAGTGTTATATTATTATTATGAGGATAATTAATAACTTTGCACATTTTATTTTTATTGGTTACGTAAAATGCTCACGTTTCGTGATAAAACGCATTTCGGCATTCCCGAAAGCACCAAAACCTAACTACGCTTAAACGAATACCCACGATTATACCCAATACAAAAAATAATCAATATAACATCACATGGGAGCCTATGTGGCCGGATTCATAAGGATAGGACTAAGAAAATATCTAATTCCAAGTACCTTCCTTGAATTCATAGGATGATTCCTATTTTAGGGAACCATTTCACTTACACCTTGTAAGAACCCACTCCCCCCCCTATGGGCTCTTACACAAGGGTTATTAAGTAATATTTTCACTATAAATAGCATGCATGCACTCTTCCTTTCATAAACACTTAACAAAAATCACAAAAACTTTTCTCTTGTCTCCTAATAGCTCACGGCTCAAAACCCTCCCCAAACTAAATCCATTGCTTGATTTCTATCATATACAAGCATACTCACAACATCATATCAAAGGTATTCCTAAGAAGGTTTTCAACAAGAGTTTGGTTAACCATTTGCAAGGAAGGAATCAAGAAAAGAAAGAAAGGGTTTACTTGGGAAAAAATAGGTTTCATTCTAATTTTCAAGCCAAGAGTTTAAATCACAAGGTGGTGATTGGTTTTCTTTTCTCTACTCATCCACACAAGGTTATATATAAAGCTTAATCATTTCATAACTAAGATTTTATGTATTCATATGTTATATTTAGCTAAATCACCATTTAGGGTACTTTTGAATATGTAAAATGAATATTTACTTATGATCATTGTTTTGTACACTTATTTACATGTCATATGGATGATAATATTATGTTAAAAGGAATGTATAAGTGTTTTAACATGTTGGTTAAGTATAAACATGTTTAAGTGCAAATTAGGGTTTCTAAAAGTCAACTTATGAGTTACAAGTAAAAATGGTAAAATACATGTTAATCTTGTTATCTTGGACTCACCATGAGCAAAATTATGACTAATGAATTAATATATAATACATAAATATAAATGTTAAAGAAGTAGTTGTAACTAAGTGTTGAATCTAAATGGTACAAAAATCATGCTTAAAACATGTCTAAATCACAAAACCTCAAACTTTCTGTTTTGGTCCGAATTTCTTAACATCCCTTTTATGTCTTATAAATATAGTACATCTCATAAGGATTCCAAAATGATAAGAAACTCGAAAATCCGATTAATAACGAAGAAGATACACTAGTTACGAGTTTACGACGCTAAATACTTTATAAAACAAATTTTATAAAAAGATACTATTCATGGCAGAAACTTATACTTTGTAAACATCAATAATATGATAAAACTTTCATTTACGAGAACGTGTTCGAAAGAATCGCTAAAAACGGAGCTATAACGAATAAGATACGGCTAAAACGGGTTTTACGTTAATTAAAAGTATAAAAATGATTTTATAGCTGTTATGAACAGTAAAACACTATTCATCACAGAATCTCAAAAACCTAAGAATGTGATTTTATGATCACTCGTCTTAATACGAAAGCGTGGGCGTAAGAAACGGGCTTAAAACGACAAAGTTATGTCATTTTTACTAAAGGCGTAATTATAAACGTTTTTACTTTATAATTACGATTTCACTTAAACAAATAGATGGTGATATAGCTATATAGATTATATCTGTTATTAGTTATCAAAGTGCTATATTACTAGGGAATTTTATAATGAGGCTTCTTCGGATGGCGTATTGACGAGTTGTTGGATTTACGATTTAAAGTGTCCTAACTCCTCGTACGTCATGTCATGACCTCTTAAATTATGATAGCCCGAACGATAGTACGATGATAACTATATAGGATTATATACAGTTGTTGTTAGACAACGTGCTTGAATACTGATTCGACCTATATTAACTAGGTTGCATTCGAGCGTTAGAGTGACGCGTTTTTACTTGGGATATTTTGTTATCAATTTACTCACTCGAGGTGAGTTCATAGCCCCATGTTTTACAATTATTAATTTACAAGTTTTTGGGATGAGAAACATATGCATGTTTTTACAAATTGGACGCAAGTGTACATTTATCATGAATACGTGTTGCCTAAGTAGCGAAAATCCACTAGGCCCATGAATCTGGAACGGTCAATTACTGGAATGTGAAGCGCGAGCGATTATTGATAGATCTATTAGGATTGACCTCTCCCGTTCGGGTGACTAGCTAACACTGGAAACGAACGTAATTATCAAGTCGGATACAAGATGTTTACGGGTTGAACATCATCACGGTCAGTGTAGGCAATATTTATATATTGGTATTCATTATGTCGAGCTTCGGTGTCATGAGCTTAGGTAAACGTGCATCTGTTGCATTATCACTGGGAAAGTCTTGCGGTCCTGCATATACATTTACATAAACCTATGAAATTCACTCAACCTGAATGTTGAACTTTTTAAATGCAAATGTTTATCAGGACATTAAGGACACAGTGGAAAAAAAAAAAAAAAAAAAAGGAATACATTGGTGATTATATTATGAAGTCATGCATTAAAGAATTATTCGCATACATTTTGTGTATCTGTATATGGCTGGTGAAATCTTTGTAATAATAACAAGTAAACAAGTAAAGCTTCAGGCTTTTGTAACACATACTTTATTAAATCCAATGTATCAGTTTTAAACGACTTTTTGGTCGTTCTTATATTATCTTGTGTTGTTGATCTGAGAAGTAACACGCCCCGGACCCTTATTCCGCTGCGACCCAATTTGGGGGTGTTACAGATTGGTATCAAGAGCCAAGGTTATAGAGAACCAGGTCAAATGTTTGCTAGGACTATAACCATTTTCAAACATTGCATTCATACAAAGGGGTTTTTACGGGACATACATACACTAATTGTGCATTAGTCGTTAGGCAAGATGCATGCATGAATGAAATTCATGATTGATACAAGTTATAATAAAAATGTAATAATTGCTATTAGGAATTAGATCTTATATGGCAAACTTATAAAAGCTAATTTGATTGTCAATATTACATGTCATAAAAAATTAAAAAAAATAAAAAAAAAAATAAAAAAATAAAAACAGATTCTGAGCATTCTACAGTTACATACACATCAGTATCCGAGGACGATTCAGACATCGGTTCACCAGGAGTCGATGGACCACCTATTATGCCAGAGGACCCATATGCTTACATAATGGCTGCTTATGGGGTTCCACCATCGCCTGACTACATACCTGGCTGACTTCTTGCTTTAACCACTCCACCATCATCACCACTTACTCCATTATCATCACCACTACCACAGATACCTTCACCACTACTCCCAGTACCACCACCAGTACATGTACTACCTGCATTACCACCTGCTAGTCCTATTCGTCTATTGGGCTATCGAGCTGCTATGATCCGGCTGAGAGCCGAGGTCGCATCTACTTCCCATTCACTACCATTACCACCACCCATCATACTCTCCCACACTAGACCAGTTGCACCATCATCGGGGACACCACCCTTGCATTTACTCTCCACTGACCGTAGAGAGGACAGACCCGAGGTTTGCTTACCACCTCGGAAGAGGTTATGTTCTACTCAGGGTCCTAGGTATGAGATTGGAGAGAGTTCAGCTGCTGCTGCCGCTAGACCGATTAGAGGTCGTAGGGCAGACTATGGGTTTATCGATACTATGGATACCGAGATCAGACGACAGAGAGCCGAGGAGGTCGGCTATAGGATTAGAGATGTTTGGGTAGACCCGAGAGAGGCTGTTGAGGAGGTAGCACCGATGACCCTTGAAGGGGTCAATACTTGGGTGACCGAGCTTGCTACAGTTTAGGAGCAGGACACACAGGATATCTATGCTGTGATATGGGATACTCAGGACAGGCAGACCCAGATATATTAGAGAGTTGAGACATTGGTTGATGATGGTCAGTACCACGACGTCTAGGGAGTTAGACTATGGCATTACGGATACATGGGATGATCTGGTAGGAGCCATCGATGAGATTGCACCGACCACCGTAGAGGGGGTCAATCAGAGGGTTACCGATCTTGCTACCATTGTTGAGGAGGAGACTACCAGCATGTATGGTATTATGGAGGATGCTCAAGATGACCGGTCTCAACTGAGAGGCCGAGTCAACTTGTTGTATAGGGATAGGCCTGTTCATCGTCGTTTAGCAGTAATGATAGAGAGAGAGGCTAAGATGGCTCGTGAGGCTTGGGGACTATCCATGGATGCTAGCGACTATGCACGTTCAGATGTTATGTCATTACGTACTACGGTAGTGGCGCAGAGTGCATTGATTTCAGAGTTACAGTCAGCAGATCACAGGAGACAGAGGGTGATTTCAGAGTTGTTGGCATCAGACCACAAGAGACAGGTTCAGTTGACTAAGACATTGAGGTTGCTGAAAGGACTACAGACACAGATGGTCGAGTTTCAGAGGCAGCATGGACCCGCAAAAGGTCCGGCACAGCCTGATGCACCAGGGGAGGCTGGTAGCAGTTCCTAGATTTGGTTATGTTGTAGCTATGCTATGCAGCCTGTTAAGTATTATGGGTTATTCCCAGCTAGCAGACTGTATAGATCTTTTGTTTTGTTTAGCTACCCAGTATAGGTCTTTTGTTCAGGTATTATCTACCTTGTACAGCATACTAAGTGTTACGGGTATATCCCGGCTAGTATGGCTTTAGGTTGTTTCTTTTGTCTTGTAACCTAAGTGTAGTAATCATTTTGTATCTGAACCGAACATGTATGTTTTTCCAAGTTATATATGAAATGGACGGATTACGTTATCTATGAAATCGAATTTATTATAAATGAATGTCGATTTGGTTATACCATGGTTAATTTCAATAACAGTTGTACATTTCACTGTGTGATGTGATCTCGTTTTTATTTAATGTGTATATGTTATGTCATAGTTATGATTTTATGAAATCTAACGGGTATTATGTTTTCTTGTGATTTAAAGAAAATGGCACCAAAGAGAAAGACCACGAGGTTAAACCCAGGTGCAACACCAACACCAGTCATAGACACTCATACCACTACATCTGTCACCAATTCCCAACTTCAGGCAATGATTGACGAAGGCGTTACTGCTGCGCTGGCAGCACATGATGCAACCAGGAATGGCGATGATAGCCATACTTCAAGAACGGATGCCATAAGGCCTGTGCAAGTTGCTCGTGAATGCACCTACCCGGACTTCCTAAAATGCCAACCCTTGAACTTCAAGGGCACTGAGGGAGTTGTTGGACTCACTCAGTGGTTTGAAAAGATGGAGTCTGTTCACAGCATAAGCAACTGTACAGTAGCATGCCAGGTCAAATTTGCTACGTGTACCCTGCAAGGAAATGCTCTTACATGGTGGAATTCCCATGTTAAGACCACTACTCCTGAAGCTGCCCATGCGATGCCATGGAGGACACTGAAAAAGATGATGACAGACAAATACTGCCCAAGGGGCGAAATTAAGAAGCTAGAGTTTAAAATGTGGAATTTAAAGGTGAAGGGTACCGATGTGGTAACCTATAGCCAACGTTTCCAAGAACTGGCACTAATGTGCGATCGGATGTTTCCGGAAGAAATAGACAAAGTTGAGAAATATGTCGGTGGCTTGCCTGACACGATCCATGGCAGTGTGATGGCAACTAAGCCAAAAACTATGCAGGATGCCATTGAGTTCGCCACTAAACTCATGGACAAAAAGATCAACACTTGGGTTGAACGTCAGGCTGACAACAAAAGAAAGTCTGATGACACCACCAGGAACGACCAGAATCAGCAACCAAACAAAAGACAAAACACTAGAAGAGCTTATGCCGCAGGAAATGGTGACAGGAGACCATACGAAGGGCCTAGACCTCTGTGTTCCAAATGTAACTATCACCATGATGGTCCTTGTGCTCCCAAATGCCACAAGTGCAACCGATTTGGTCATTTATCTCGTGACTGCAGGAATCCCCCAAATGTCAACACTGGGGCTAATCAGAGGGTTTGTTTTGAATGTGGTGCTCAAGGGCATTTCAAGATGAATTGTCCAAAATTGAAGAACAATAACAACCGGGGTAATCGGGTTAGAAATGCCAAGGCTCAGGCAAAGGTGTATGCCGTGGGCAATGCAGGGGCAAACCCGGACAACAATGTCGTCACGGGTACGTTTCTCCTAAACAACCGATATGCATCTATTTTATTTGATACCGGTGCCGATAGGAGTTTTGTATCTACTGCATTTAGCTCTCGAATTGTTATCACTCCAACTGCATTAGATCATGATTATAATGTCGAACTAGCCGACGGGCGAATTGTTGGGTTAAACACTATTATTCGGGGTTGTACGTTAAACCTCTTAAATCATCCTTTCAACATAGACCTAATGCCCGTAGAACTAGGTAGTTTTGGACGTGATAATTGGTGTGTTTGGTTGGCAAAGTACCATGCCGTTATTGTCTGTGCGGAAAAGATCGTTCGTATTCCTTTTGGAGACAAAATTTTAATCATTCATGGTGACGGAAGCAGCAATAAACACGGGACCCGATTAAACATCATCTCGTGTACTAAGGCTCAAGAGTATTTAACGAAGGGATGTCACGTATTCTTAGCAAATATCACCGCAACCAAAGACGAAGACAAGTCAAAGGAGAAATGACTTGAAGATGTGCCAGTTGTTCAAGAATTTCCTGAAGTCTTTCCTGAGGACTTGTCGGGTATACCACCCACTCGACAAGTGGAGTTTCGAATCGATTTGGTACCGGGTGCTACACCTGTAGCACGGGCACCATATAGATTAGCACCGTCCGAGATGAAGGAACTAGCGGAGCAACTGCAAGAACTTACGGACAAAGGCTTCATAAGACCAAGTTCCTCACCCTGGGGAGCTCCGGTTCTGTTTGTAAAGAAGAAAGATGGGTCTTTCTAGATGTGCATCGATTATAGGGAATTGAACAAACTGACAGTAAAGAACCGCTACCCACTCCCAAGGATCGATGACCTATTCGACCAGCTGCAAGGGTCGAGTATTTATTCAAAGATCGATCTGAGGTCAGGGTATCACCAGTTGAGGGTTCGAGAAGAAGACATTCCCAAGACTGCATTCAGGACTCGATACGGTCACTATGAATTCCAAGTCATGTCTTTTGGTTTGACTAATGCACCGGCCGTGTTCATGGACCTTATGAACCGGGTGTGTAAACCGTATCTGGACAAGTTTGTAATTGTCTTCATCGATGACATTTTGATCTACTCCAAAAGTAAGAAGGAACATGAAGAACACCTTAGGCAGATCTTGAAATTGCTTAAGAAGGAAGAATTGTACGCCAAGTTCTCCAAGTGTGAATTCTGGATCTCCAGGGTACAATTCCTCGGTCACGTGATTGACTGTCGAGGTATTCACGTTGACCCTGCCAAGATTGAATCTATCAAAGATTGGGCGTCTCCTAAAACACCAACAGAGATTCGCCAATTTTTGGGCCTTGCCGGCTATTATAGAAGATTCATCGAAGGGTTTTCAAAGATCGCCAAGGTCAATGACCAAAACTAACCCAGAAAAAGAGTGTCAAGTGTGATTGGGCGATAAACAAGGAAGCAGCTTTTCACTGTTTAATGCAGAAGAGAAGCTGTGCAGTTGCACCAATCCTGGCCTTACTTTGAGGGCAGCGAAGATTTCATAGCATACTTAAGATGCCTTCAAAGAAGGGTTTTGGGGCGCTTGTGTTGATGCAAACGAGAAAAGGTGATTTCTTATTGCATCACGCAGTTTAAATATTCATGAAAAGAAACTTATACAGACTCATGATTTAGAACTTGGTGGCAGTAGTGATTTCGCTCTAAAGATTTTGGGGACACTATCTGTACGGAACAATTGCACGGTGTTCACTGATCACAAGTGTTTACACCACATTCTTATCAGTAGGAATTAATTATGAGGTGCCACACGTCGCTGGTTAGTGTTGCTGAGTGATTCGATTGTGAAATTCGTTATCACCCAGGGAAGGCGAATGGTTGTTGCTGATGCTCTAAGGCAGGAAGGAAAGAGAACCACTAAGGATTCGGCTTTAGTGAGGACTATTGGTTGGATCTTCTAAACAAATCTTGATAGTCGACTGAAGCATGAAAGTGGAGGAACATCAAGGAAGGAGGATGTTGGAGGTATGTTGGCTGGGTTGAGATATCAAAAGATCCGGGAGAAACTTAGAACGGAAAAGTTAGAAACATGTTGCAGGATGGAACTCTGTGCTTAAATGGCTGGGAGTTGTTACCATGTTATTGGCGACTATGGACTGTGATCATGCAACGAGTCCATAAGTCTAAATACTTCTATTCATCTGGGTTCTGACAAGATGTACCAGGATATGAAGAAAAACATAATACTGGTGGCCAATATAAAAGCCAACTTCGCCACCTAGTTAGCAAATGTTTGACCTGTTGCTAAGGTCAAGGCCGAAACATCACAAGTCCATCGGGTATTGTTGTGCAGCCCGAGATACCTCAATGGAGAGTGGGACAACATCACGATGGATTTTGTCATGATAGCTTTCCTAAGTCGTCACAAGGTTTGACACTATTTGGGTGATCGTTGTTCACTGACTTACATAGTCTGCCACTTATGGGATCGAAAACAGTGTCAGTTCAACTGTTTAGTCTTGTTTTCTCGTGTCTGGGCGAGGTTGGACAAGTTCAACTCATTGGTCCAGAATTAGTGCAATTGAAAACATCGGAGAGGATAATCCAGATCAAACAAAGGTTTCAACCGCTCGCGATCGCAAAAGAGCTACGACGAATTAATGCGTAACCGATTAGAGTTTCTAAGTTAAAGATAAATTATGCTTAAGGTTTCGCTTGCCTTGAAAAGGAGGCGTACGTTTTGGCAAAGGGGGAAGTTTAAACCTTATATATGTCGTGACCTTTTCAAGGTGTTCGAAAAAAGGTTGGAGCCGTTGCTTACAAGCTTGAGCTTCCTCAAGAGTTGAGCAGGGTCCACAATACGTTTCATGTATCCAACTTAAAGAAATGTTATTTTGACAATCCATTAGTCGTTCCGTTGGAAGGACTCCAAGTGGATGACAAGCTCCATTTTGTTGAAGAGCCTATAGAAATCATGGATCGCAAAGTCCAAAACATTTGAGGGCGAAGCTTGTGTCCACAATTGTCAGGTTCGATGAACTCTAGGGAGGTCATGAGTTTAACATGGGAACGGGAAGATCAATTAGGAAGAAATATCCACACCTTTTCACCAACGATCGCACGTCGTCAAGCTGCCGGGTCAATAAGCCTGAGGATTAGGTCATTTAACGGGGGAATTACTATAAACCTCGTGTTTTAGGTCATTTTATGACATTATGTAATTCACAATTTATTTTTAGGGTTTTACGCGGTTTGCTTAAATGTATATCATTAAGGCTATATTGCGTAAACTTAATAATGATCATTTCAATGTAAACGGGCATTAATCGGTTATCAACATTTACATCAAGCAAGTGTTACGTGATTATTTTTGAGGATAATTAATAAACTTTGTTCATCGTATTTTATTGGTTGCGTAAAATGCTTATGTTTTGCGATAAAATGCGTTTCGGCATTCCCGGAAGCACCAAAACCTATCTACGCTTAAACAAATACCCACGATTATACCCAATACACAAAATAATCAATATATCATCATATATGAGTCACTAGGGCCGAATTTGGTGAAGATAGGACCATCATATATCTAGGTGCATGTCACTTGCATAAAATATCAAGGGTTTGTCAAAATATCAAGGGAACAAAGCCTTACACCTTTGTTACCACTTGACTACTTGCCCTAGGAACCTTCCTTGAAGGCCTTGGATTAGTCTTGCATCTATATAAGGCCTTAGCTAAGCAAGTAAACACACATCTTTCATTTTCCAAAGTGTAAACAAAAACAAACTCTCTTTGCTTCTTCATAAAAGCCCAACGGCTTCAAGAAATCAATTTTCCATTACAAAATCCATACAAAAATTTTCTACCACATATACATGCATTCACTACAATCATATCTAAGACTTTACTAAGATGGTTCAAGGCATGGGTTACGCTTTTGCAAGGAAGGAAGCAAGAAAAGGAAGCTAGGGTTTACTTGGGAAAAATTAGGGTTTCATCTTATATTTACTAGCTAAGGGTTTAAATCATAAGGGTGTGATTGTTATTCTTGCCTTTACTCATCCACACACAGGTTATAAAAGCATTAATCATTTTATATACTATGATTTTATGTGTGCATATGCTCTATTTAGCTAAATTACCATTTAGGATACTTTTGAATATGTAAAAGGGATTTTTACTTATGATCAATGTTTTGTGAACTTATTTACATGTTATATGGATGTTATTATGATGTTAAAATGTAATTATAACTCTTGTACACACTTGGTTAAGTATAAAAACGTTGTATATGAAATTATATAAAAAAAAACCAATTTAGGGTTTTAATGTTAACTTAATCAGTTACAAGGGAAAATGGTGTAAATTGCATGTTAATTTGTTATCTTGGATAATCTTTGGACAAAAACTTGATAATGGACTTGATTATATGTAGTCATAAGATATAGTGTTGTAAAGTAGTTGTAACAAGGTGTTAAAGCTTAATGGTACAAAAATCAAGCTTAAAACATGTTTTAATCACAACCTTTAAAAGTTTCTGTTTTGGTTCAAATTTGTTAACAACCATATTAGGTTTTATAATGATATTACATCCATATTAGGTGAGTGCAGGCACAGATACGCCGTATCTTCCTTGATGGATACGGCGTATTAGTTGTCAGAATAGTAATCTTCAAAATATCTTCGTTTAAGCTCCAGAATGTGTGCCTTTTGGTTAAGTTTCACCAAGTACTCCATAATTACTGCAATTCTCAAATACAAATGATTAAGTAACAATTCTTTGCAATAATTATACAAAATGGGTCATTTACATGGGATGAACGATGATATAAAATAGACGTTATTTGATGTCATCAAAGGTTTCAAGAATTAGGGTTTTGGTTTATTAAGTTGGTTTTGCAAGATTTGTTAGTGGGTTTAAGATCTAAGGTTTATAAACTAGATCTTATGTTCTTTCTTGATTATTCACACCTTGTAAGTGTGTTCTTGATCCTTCTTTTATTTCTAGTTACTTTATATATGTATCATGTGTTTGTGAAACTTTTATAAAAGAAAATAAAATGGTTTGTGATTTCTTGTAAAAAAATATGGATTATAGGGGGGTTTATTTTTTTTTTTTTTTTTTTTTTCTTGGATTACAAGTTTTGTTAGTTAGTAAGAGTGAGTGAGCTTGTGTGTTGCAACAAAGATGATGATGGGATTAGGATAGATTAAGAGTGGATTTTGTTAGTTGGATTAGTAGTGAACGGGGTTAGGCTAGTATAAGCACTATTGTGAAGTTTGGATGTATTTTTGGAAGCATTTGCGAAAAATATGGTCGCTGATCCAATTTGTTTTGAGGTTTTAGGCGACTTAAAAATATTAGCCGAGAAGGTAGTTTTTGGAAAGCTTGTTTCGAATAGATAGATTTTCATATTTCAGATCACATAAAACGGATTTATTACACGACCAAGTAATGGCGTAATGAATTTTGGAAAACACTTTCGGAAAATATATCTGATGGTTGCTGATTGGAATTATAAAAGGGGTTTTTGGACACTTTTGAGTTGATTTGAGCTTTTAAAACATTGGCGAAACATATATAGACACTAGTATATAAATGGAAACTTTATGATAAATCACATATATTATTATAGGGATTTCTATTAAAACGGGGATACATCTAAAAATAGAAACTTTTCGTATTCATTAGCAAGATGGACTTGGTAGTTTGGCGTTTATGTTTAGGTAGTGCGTTTTAGGATCATAGACTTATCAAATATTAGGGGACGATATTAACGTCCCAAAACTTAGAACTTTCCTAAAATATTAACTTTCCGAAAATAGAAAACTTTAGTAAATTGTTGGTATCTTAACTATAAACCTTATACTTTCATAATGACACGTTTTACTATATAAACTAAAGCGTGGATATCTATTTTTCTTACAAGCGTATTATCCGATGTTTCATATTTATTTCTTATTTCTAAAGCACGTCTATTAATTAGGTCGCGGTTAGAGTTGTTCGTTATCATTATTCACTTCTTTGAATATCTTGCTCACTACTTGCTTAAGGTGATTTCACAGCCCTACGTTTTTACTACTTTGCTTTCCTATTTGGGGTAAAAAAACATTGCTTGCTTTTAAACATTGGACACAAATGCATTACATTTTTCCCAATCTTGTTTGCGTGTTGCCTAGTAGTAGTGAAACTTGTATGCCCGAGTTATCATGAACCGTTAGTTACTTATGATCAGTTGGATTGGTAAGTAACTGTAACACCCCCATTTTGGACATATAGCAGCAGAAGCTAATCTGGGGTATTACTTCATGAATCACAGACACAATCATAGAAAACGACTCAAAAGAGAAGTTTTTAAAAGATACGTTATCATTCATTTAAAATCAGAGTTTTACAAAGGCAGGTCCCAAAATCTAGAAACATAAAATGTGAAGGATAACAAGTTTTAGCCATCTTCAAGTCCATGCCACTCCATGCTGTAAGTTGCTCAATTACCTGGGATAAACATCCATCAAAAGGGTTAACACAAAGGTTGAGTGAAATTCATAGGTTTGAAATGTAATAGTTGAATACAAGTTATCATAATGGAAATATTCGCATTACAGGGATAATTATCATGGAGAACATTATTTATCATGGAGAACATTATTATCATGGAAAACATTATTATCATGGGGAACATTATTATTGCATTGAATTATAGAAATCAGTATTATTGCATTGTGGTATTATATAATTGCGTCTAAGCTCATGGCACACAAACTGACTTGTGTATATATCAACAATGATATATATAATGATAATG
>BQNB010108637.1:0-21594 GCA_026074375.1 Tanacetum coccineum
AATCATAATCACATACAAATCTTCCAAAAATATAAAAGATATACATTCCTTATTTATCTCCATGCATCCTTATCTCCAAGTCAACAGCTTTGACCATCAACAGTATTAATCATTCTTCTAGCAGTATTAATTAACTCTGGCAATACTAAGTATGTACTGGCAGTACTAACTTCATTAGTACTGTTAGTTATACCTTGGCAGTATTAACTCTTGTGAAGATTTATTCCCAACAGATTGGGCCAAGGGTTGTTTGGGCTTGGTTATAAGTTAACAGGTTGTTTGTGTTTGTTTATAAAGAACATTTAACGACCGTTTTCTTTTATATATTAAAAGATAACGATGTTAGGGCTTTAAGGGTTTTTTTTATGAATTAGGTTTAACATTAAGGGTATTTGTGGGATTTTTGAAGGTTTTGTCTTTTAATGAGTTGACCAAGGGTTGACTGGAGTTGACTTTTGTTCTTTCTTGCTATTAAACCCTCGGCTCTTGTACACTCTTTTCCGTCTCGTGTCCGTGTTTGTCCGGCTTTGACCGTTTTCTTGTGATTTTTGCTATATCCATACCTACACAATCACAAAGACAAAACAAGCAATATACAAGCATTTTATGCACAATTTCATCTTTTTAGGGTCATTTTAGATATAAAACGGATATGTGTTTTCACACATATCAAAATTCCCCAAACTAAGTGATTGCGTGTCCTCACGCAATATTATATGCTCTATAACCAAATACCTTAAAACCTCCCCAAACTAATCCTTTAAGAAGTAGCAAAGTTATTTATGGGGAGAATTAAGAAGTCACAAGTTATAAAACACCCCACCCCGCTTTTTCCCTCATTTTTTAATATTTTTTATATATAATATTTTTCTATTTAGATATATATATATATATTATTTTTATATATATATATAGATATATATATATATATATTATATTTTATAAACTTAGAATTATTTAGTGGGACTTTCGTTTATTTTCCTAATTGTTAGGGATCTTAAAAAAACAAGATGCATTGCGTATCTGAGAATTGCCCCAAAATGGATATAAATTCATCGTCCCGGACTTTTCACTTTACTCCAAACAAGCTTAAAACCTCAAAAATTCTCAGCTATAGATCAGTTTAAAACATGCTATACACTACTCATTTTTGCAAAAAGTTGTTGAACTTTTTACTTCCCGACAATATAATAATATTCTTAAGTGGATAATGTTTTTGCGCTATTTTGAAGTTCTAACCATGGATTAACGTTTTACAATAAATACTTATGGGCGTTCAACGTTTCACCCGCGAATAATGAGTTTTGAAGGCTGAGATCATCCCATGTGTCGCGGACTTTCATCTCGGCACTTCCAAAAACCTTACGGCTAAGGTGGCCTAAGTGACCAGGCTTTTGACACCCCACAAAGACTAGTATCGGGACTCACGGACCTTAGGTTTCAAAAACTCTCAGATTTCCCGAATATTCATAGCTTATAAAATAGAATAGTCAATATTCAAAAGCATATTTGAATTTAACAAAAAGAAATCTATTTAATAATTTAAACTTAAATATGTATGCAATTGTAACCCTCGACCTTTTAGAAGGCTGCAACATCGGTTGTGAGCCGGCAAGATGCAGCAAACTTTTATCAGTCTCGGATTTTTATTTTTACTATGGGCTTTCTTTAGAAGACTACCACATCGGTTGTGAGCCGGCAAGAGGTAGTAAACTTTTATCAGCCCACAGCTTTTATTATTATTATTATTATTTTAATTTTTCATTATTTCATTCATTATCATATTTTTTTAGAGAAGACTTCTTTTTGAAAAATTCAAGTATAAATTTGAACTAAGACTAAAATTTTAGCTATATATTACATAAAAATTGTTGATTTAAGTTTAATCTCCAAAAACAGCACGTACATTAATCCGGGTAAGAGCTTATTGGAGAAAAAGCAACAAGTTACATACATGAGCTCTTAAGATTTCCAACTAATCCTTGTTTAGCATCCCACTCATACTTAACTCTATCATTTTTCGTTCTTCGCTAATTCTCGCGAACGCTTAGCCTAAAAGTTAAGGAACAAGCTAGAGCTCAACACGCTCGATCAGGTCAAAATTTACTCTTATTCTACCCAGCAAGAAAGTCAAAAATTATGACAAAAACACTTATTTAATTTTTGAATTTTTTTAAAATTTTCATATTTTTGAAGATTATGGTGGGAAAACGGGGTACGCGAGAACAACGGCAAAGGTAGGTAAGATCATATCGAAGATATACTACCCCATACTAAAATCAAACATTGTCCTTAATGTTGATAAATGTTAGTCGATAATAATCTTTAGGATATCGGATTTCCCCAAACTAATGGTAAGCAAAGGCTAGGAAGCTCAGAGGGAACGTTTACCGAACCGGGAATAAAAGCACCGAACACGAGAGTCTTCAGAAAATTTTTGAGGTCAATCCTGGTAAACCATACCCAAGACAAACAACAACAAGAATCCGAAGAGTAAAAGCCACGCCTCACATCACAATAGAATTAAAAAGGAAAATAAAAAGGATAAGCTATGGGTGCCTCCCACGAAGCGCTTTGTTTTGGTAACCGAGTCACATAGCTTGACTCGATCTCCGAATTCTATTTGTCCTTGGAGAAAGGTGTGGAGATCCTGTTACTACCTTGGGTGTAAGATCCCCCTCCGAATTAACGCTTTCACACTAAGACCATTGCAACCTTAAAAGTTTGGACCATCAGGTTTTAAGATAATTCATGGTTTCCGTATGAAAAAAACTTTGTGATGGTGTAAAGATCCTGACCAACGAGTTTTAAAAAAAGCTTTCCGGAAAATATCTTAGGACGATAGTTTAAGAGTTAAGACCTCGATCACCAACATTGAAAATTCGGTTTTTGATAATTGAGTTTGTGAATCTTCTCGACTCTCTTGTAATAAATCAATCCAAAGAATTCTCGTAAGCTTGATCACGAAGCTCATTAAGTTCATTAAGTTGAAGCTTCCGGTGATCACCCGCGGTTTTAAGATCGAAATTAACATGTTTCAAAGCCCAATATGCTTTATGCTCTAATTCGATAGGTAAATGGCAAGACTTCCCGTATACTAACTTGTAAGGCGTACAACCAATTGGTGTCTCCTTAAAAGAGTACAAATCCCATAACGCTTTACTAGTTGGTCTGACCAACGAGGCACGGTTTTCCTCCAACCGTCCTTTCTAAAATTACGTTTCAAACCACGATTGGATACCTCCCTTGACGCCCACGTTTGAGGTGATACTGTGCAAGACGATGGTGTGACCCCATACTTAGACATTACTTTAGCAAACCGATCATTACAAAAATGGGTCCTACGATCGCTTATGATAGCTCTAGGTGTTCCAAATCGGGCAAAAAGGGATTTTAAAAACTTAACTACAACTCTAACATCATTTATGGGATGCTTTGTGCTTAAAAACCCATTTGAAAAGATAATCTACGGCTGACGAGGATGTATTTATTCCCGATGTAAAGACGTAAATGGTCATAAAATCGATAACCCAATCCATTGGAAGATTTCCACAAACTTGGATAGCTTTTTTGAGGCATCTCATCTCGTGTGAAATTTTGCTTGAGTCTTTGACACGTATCACAAATTTGATCATCGTAGGGCATACTCGATATATGGTAGGTCCAAAATAAACCGGTAGCAAATACTTTTCGGAGCGGTGAGATTTGCACTATAAGGCCCCGGTGGGTCCTTCATGACAACTTTGAGATGATCATTAGCTACATTGCCCATGCACTCAATACACCTTCGAAAGATTTGATCCGCACAATACGAAAAATAGGGAATGTGCCTCCAGAAATAAGTGTTTTAATAGTCCTTGAAAAACTTGCTTGCTTTTGTTGAGTTGTTCATTCCTTGATGATAAAATTCCCCGCATGGAAATTTTGCATAGTCCGCAAACCTATGGGTTACTTTCACAGAAATAACTCCAAGAGTTTTCTAATTTAAAATGTTCATTAATTACCTTTGTTTTCTAACAGCAGGTTCCTTATGAGGATTCTCAAGTCTAGATAAATGATCTGCCACGAGGTTCTCATTTCCTTTTTTTATCACGGATGATGATATCAAAATTATAGTAAGAGGAGAACCCACCGGAGCAACCTCGGCTTAGCGTCTTGTTTGTTCATAAGGTACTTTAAATCCGAGTGATCCGTATACACTATGCTTTTAGATAAGACAAGACATGGCCGAAACTTTTCAAAAGCATACACAACGACAAGCATTTCATTTTTCGTGGTAGTGTAATAAATTTGAGCTTCTGTCACTGTCTTACTAGCATAATGTATAGGCTGAAAGTGCTTCATCTTTTGTTGTCCTAAAACCTCACCAATCGCCAAATTACTTGCAGTCCACACATGATTTTGCGAAAGGAAGGTTTCCGAATCCAGTAACAACTAAGATTGGAGCTTCGGTAAGCTTCTTTTTAAGAGTTTAAAAAGCATCAATACAATCCTTAGAAAACACAAACGGTGTTTCCTTCTCAAGAAGGTGAGTCATTGGTCTAGCAATCTTAGAAAAGTCTTGGATAAATCGGCGGTAAAAACCCGCGTGACCTAAGAAACTCCTAACACCTTTTACAGTAGTCGGGTGAGGGAGCTTAGCGATAACATCGACTTTAGCACGATCGACCTCAATTCCCGACTTTGAAATTTTATGCCCTAACACAATTCCTTCTCTACACATAAAGTGACACTTCTCCCAATTAAGAACTAAATTCGTGTCTTCACACCGTTTTAGCATCTTTTCTAAATTGGAGAGGCACGAATCAAAACTATCCCCAAAAACCGAGAAATCATCCATAAACACTTCCATAGTCTTTTTCGATAATATCATAGAATATTGCCACATACACCGTGAAAAGTATCGGTAAGCATTACAGCACAAGTCCCAAGATGCAGAGGCGACGTACGACGAAAGTTCCCTACAGGCATGTGAAAGTAGTTTTTCTCCTGGCTTGGTCTATTAGGTATTTGGAAATACCCTAAAAATCGCATCTAGAAAATTAATAAAACTTAATTCCAGCTAACCCTTTCTAACATCTGATTCCATAAATTGTAATGGGAAAATGATCTTTTTGAGTTGCTACATTAATAGCCTATATTCTAGCAAACTCTCTACCCGTGGCAGTAACTAAATTCATTGATGAATCCCTCGAGAATGGAAGCAACGCTTTTCAAAGGAGTAGACGGATCATGATGAAGTTGAAACTCAATGTCGTCTCCTAGAGCGAGACACTCATCTTTATTAGAATCAGAAAGAGGTGTGACTAGGAAAGTCGACTCATCAAGATTAGAATCATAAGAATCCTTACACTCGATGTCCTCTAACACTTCATCAAAAAGAGAGTTTATGTTACTAGAGTTGAAATTGACATCAAATTCGAAAAAAGGGTTAGAGAAAGTCACGGAATCATCACGTGGAACGTTGATGGAAGAGAAATCATCACACGAAGGTAAAACATTCTTACTATCACTCCTGGATGTATCCTCAGATTCTCTTGGGATTGGGACATTTTCCTCAGCACTAAAAGTACTAAGGTGCCCCATTATGAGAGAATCCTTGGGTTCAATAGACGGTAAGGTGGATGTGATTGCAAAAACTAAAGAAACTTGAGGAGTTTTGTTTGAATGAAAAATGCTCTCCTTGCAAATAACTTTAAAATCCTTCAAACAAGGTGTGATACGAGTTTAGCGTTTAGCTGTCGGCTCTGCTAGATTCTTCACTTCCTGATTTTCTTTTTCATTGTTGACATCTTCCAATGGAGGCAAGCAAACTAGAGCGGGTTCGTCGGTAAACCTTTTAAAACTATCCTTGCATGTGTCATTAACCATTTTAATTTTTATTAATCATTTTAATGACCATCGTTTACCTATGCTTTTTGAGGATGTTTGACGTGCATTTGACATGAAAAGTTATATGATCATTTTCGTCCTTCAAGCAAGCTCTCCTATCGAATTACAACATTAAAGCACGACTGGTTCTCAAAAAGGATCTCCCAAGTATAAGAGGTACTCTAGGATCGGCTTCGAAATCGACAACAACAAAGTCGGTAGGAAAATGGAAATTCCCAACTTTGACAAAAATATCTTCGGCGACTCCTTTAGGACGAGTAATCGATCGGTCCGCTAACTCTAAAGTCATTCGAGTTGGTGTAAGTTCCGGCAAAAGAAAAGTTTGTTCAAATAGAACGAGGCTACGAATTTTAGCTCGCAAAAGCCAAGAATCGGCGAAGGCGTGACAACATGCCATTCCTGGGAAATTACAGGAAAAGAAACTTGCCGGGATCTGCCAAGCTTTTTTCGGGAAGCTTTTTGAGGAGCAACACGTGACAATCTCGTTCAACACAAAACGCGGTATCTATCTAACTCAAGCAACTTTTCCTTATTCATGAGCAAACTCTTAATCGTAGGAGCAAATCTTGGCATCAAAAGTAAAGCATCTGCGAAACTAATGTCGAAGCGCAAATCTTGAAAGATTTGGAAGATCTTCTCCATTTGATTCGAAGCTTTGTCACGGGACTTTTGATCATCATGTCGTGAATGATATGAAATATTTGGCTTAGGTAAACTTTTTGGAATATCGGATTCGGGAATGGGAGTGGTTTTAGGCAAAGTCTTCGGAACATCGGGTTCCAGAATAGAAATGGGGATAACCGGAGGTGGGATTTGAGCGGTACTTCTTTGGAAATTTGTTTGCTCTTTATCCGTTGTCTCTTTGATTTCTCGTTCCACTACCTTTTTAGGAGAAGGATTAGTAGGAATCGAGGGTCCCTCGTAAGCAACACCACTTCGAGTAGTGATCGCTTTCATCTCACCTTTCGGGTTTGGAATGGTATTACTCGAAAGAGTACCCGAAGTTGATGCTTGGTTTTGAAACAATCCACAAATCATGTTTTGCAAATTATTTTGAAAGGTAGTTTTGCAAATCATGCTTGCTATTAAACTAATACGAAAATTAAACGAACGCGACATTAAAAACCTAAATTACCAAAAAAAAAAATCTAATTTTTTTTAACTTTAAATGACTAATTAAAAGTGAAATGCTAAGAAAATTCTAAAACGAAAGTGATTAAAGCTAAAAACGAGAGAAAACAAAAACGGGGACGAAATCCCGCTCTTTAAAAAATAAAATTGCAAGATAATGACGCTACAAAAGTAATTCTATTTTTCCTAGATTAAAAATGATAAAAGAAAATTTTAGAAAAAAGAATTTTTTTTTTATATTTTTGTATTTTTTATGAATTTTTAAAGTTTTAAACTAAATTAAATGTTTTAAATTTAACAAACAATAATGAAAAATTACAAAAAATTCACAAAAAATCCTAAAAGCTATGAGGGTTGCAAGAAAAATAAGCTCAATAGCTCAGCTTATCAAATAAGCTGAGAAAAAGCTTAAAATAAGCTACGGGGTTATTATAAAAAGAAAAAGGTAAAAGGGGTTAAAAGGAAAGTGGGGTGAAAGATGGATGGATGAGCTATTAAAGCAAAGCATTAAGGAAAGTGTGTGTGTGAAGGGGAGGTCGTGGGTTCGAGTCCCAGCCTCTTTTTTTTTGAAAACTTATAAAAGAAAAGTAGTTGACAAGCTCAAATTAAGCACTTTTACTAAAAGATACTATTTATGAAAAGCTTTAAATAAGGTGAAAAATAGCTTGAAATAAAACACAAACACTAAACTACTATTTTTGATGTTTTTGGTTTTAAATGAAAAGGCTAGAATAAGCTAACAATGACTTAATAAGCTACAAACTAACTAATTCTAACCTAATAAGCTATTTTAAGTGGACAGTGAGTAAAAACTAAAAAGTAATAAGCTAAATTGACCTAATGAGCACTTAATTGAGCTCTGGCAACCAAACAGGCCCTATAGGGATCTTTGAGCTTATTTTTAGATAAGCTTTAGGATCCTTGTAGGGATATGGCTTATTCAGATTAAAACTATAACTAAAAGTTTTCCTAAAACAAGTTTTAAAACTATTTTGAAACACGTGAACTTATTGGAAAAACCTATTGAAAACAGCTTAAAACACTCAGAACCTACTGAGTTTCCTTTTGAAATTGAAAAGACAAAGTGCTTATTTAAAGGCTAAAAACAGATAATAAAAAGTACTTTTTATTGAAAAACAACTTAAAACAGATAAACTATCAACCTAAATTTATAAGCATGCTAAAAATCTAAGCCTAAATACTACTTTTACTTGCTAAAAATTTAGATTGAAAAATAGCCTTAAGCAGTTAAAGCTGCTGATGCAATTGACAATTGAATTTAGTAAGGTAGATGGGAGTGATTATAAGGAAACAACACAAATGCTATGAGATTTAAAAAATAATAGCTTCACAATTATCAAAACAAGGAACAACCTCAGTGCAGCTAAATGAACTTGATTCTATGGTCTTAAAGACAAAAACTAAGACAAAATTAAAGCCATCAACTTTAACTAAATTGATTAGAAACATAAAAATGCAAATCACATCTTAACAATATTAAACTAATAATATCCTAATTAGAAAAACTAAGTTGACCTATACCTATTATAAAATCTAATACAAAAGACTTAAATGAGAAGTTAAAATCAAAATTTATTTTTTATATTATTTTTTTTTAAGACCAATTGGCCACTAGCAGTATTAACTTGTGTTAATACTGTTATGCCAAACACCCCTTTAACTAGACTTAAAATCATTTTGGCTTATGAAAAAGCTTTTTAATGAGCAAAACTTTAATACCAGATATCAAACAGTTTATGACAACTATAATGAACATATAACAATAAGAAAATAAGCAGAAACAATAACCTAAACTAATCTAACAAATATTTTGGATTGGTTAATGATTTATTAGACAAAAAAATTGAAAACACATAATATCTACAACTACAAAAAGCTGAAAACAGATGATCAATCAAGTTTTAATAACATAAAAGACAAAGATTAAGAACAAATAAGCAAGAGATAAGCTGAAAATAAGCAAAGGCAACTATTAAGCTAATAGACTTAAAAATTAAAGAAGAACTTACATAAGCCTTAGCTAAACAAAGGCAATAAAAGGCTCAAAAGAGCATATAAACAGCTCTAGCTTATCCGCAAAGATAAGCTATAAAATCAATAACTCTTTCCATTGTAAGCTTATCATCCAAAAAGCTCAATCACATCCAAACTGCAAAAGGTAGTAACTGATTTTAAGAGTTTTAAAGTAGATTAAATGGCTTTAATTTGACTCAATTTGAGCTTATGAGACACAAAGAGCTAATAAGAGCTTCTGAGAAGCTTATCAACAGTAACATATAATTGAAGAGATTTGAGAGGCTTGTTTAAGTAAAACAGATTGTGTAAAAGTAAGAGATGAAATAGAAAGCTGAGTAAAATTCATAAAAGGACAGATTACAATAAGCTGAAAAAGAAAAATTACATTTAAACTAAAAAAAATACATAAGCTACTTTAAAAACTAAAAAATGCAAGAAAGAAGAAGATGTGTGTGTTGATGGGACCTGCTTGTATACTAAAGTGCTGAAAGCATGCTTCAAGGTCCAAAATCCGTTATGTGCTTCCAATTAATCTTGTCTACCCCCTTAGAATCTTTGCGTCATTATTTGATCATTATTTGCTACCATCGTTGGATCAATTGTGGTGAGCACAACGGATTGCCAGCTTGCAATCCGTGTGTCAGAACCTGTGTTTGTTTTGCAAGCTTATAGTGTAAAAATTTGATCCTTAGTCCTGTTTTCCTCATTCCACCGTGCATTCTTGTGGGTTTTAGCCAAAAGAGAGTCTGGTGACGTTTTCTTTTGCTTGCACCTTAACACTTGAATCTTGAAGCCACGTAGTCAATTTGCATTTGCCCTTTATTTTAAGCTCGAGGTAAAATGAGAGAGATGATGAACAGTTAAAACTGATTTTCCCGCGTGTTTTTACTTTATATAAAAAGGGTGAGTTTGATTTTTGTTTTTCTTTGACTCGGGTTTATACATTCGTTGACTTGGGCTTATATAAGGGATATGGACCACGGGTAAAAGGGATTGGGCCAAGGGTTGTTTGGGCTTGGTTATAGGTTAACAGGTTGTTTGTATTTGTTTATAAAGAACACTTAACGGCCGTTTTCTTTTATATATTAAAAGATAACGATGTTAGGGCTTTTAGGTTTTTTTTTGTGAATTAGGTTTAACATTAAGGGTATTTGTGGGATTTTTGAAGGTTTTTGTCTTTAAAAAGAGTTGACCCAAAGGGTTAACTGGAGTGTGACTTTTGTTCTTTCCTTGCTATAAACCCTCGCCTTGTTCAACTCTTTTCCCTCTATCGTGTCTAGTGATTGTCCGTTTTGACCGTTTCTTTGGGATTTTTTTGTAATATCCGAACCTCATAATCACAAAGACAACACAAGCAATATACAACAAGCATTTATGCACAATTCAAACTTTTTAAGGGTCATTTTAGATATAAAACGTAATATGTGTTTTAACACATATCATATATTAAAAACATTATACTCATACAGCCTATAATTAATTAGGTGCATGTCCGGTATTTCGTAGACATATCACTTACTTGATTTATAAAATCAATTCAGTCACTTAAGAAGATGAGTTCATAGCCTAATTTTTATATAATTACAATGATTTACAACTTTTGGGGTGTGAAACATGCATTGTTTTACATTTGAAACCAAGTAAACTTTAAACAAATTACGAGTTTGCCTAAGTAGCTATAACCCACTATGCCCATGAATCATGAACTGTTAATTACTGGCTGTAAGCGCGAATGTTATGAATAGATCTATTTGGGATCCTTTTGGGTGAGTAGCGCTCACTAGTTTTGGCGGTACCGAACAAACGGACGTATCCATGTCGGATTGTATGTTGCCGGTTTGAACATCTACAACAGTGCCCATTATTGCCATTAATTTGCATTATACATAACATGTATGAAAGCATGAGTGTCTATGGAGCTTTAGTGCATTTTTTAATCACATTTTGAGATATTGTATGTGTTACATGTCTTACACTTTAAAATCTTATGGTCCTACTTTATACATTACTTAAACCTGTGAGTTCACCAACTTTATGTTGACGTTTTAAAGCATGTTTTTCTCAGGTCAATCAGGTACAAGGCAAGAGATACATTGGGTTGTCATCAATTTTGGAAGCATATGCCTAAAGATTTTGTGGCATTACATTTGGGATATATTGTTATATTAAAATCTTTACATTTTCAAGGATGAACAAGTTAAGCTTTGAGCTTTTGTAACAAACAATTTATTAAATCCAATGTATCATTTTCAAACGACTCATATAGAGGTCGTTCTCTCATATCTTGTGCTATTGATCTATGAAGTAACACTCTCAGACCTTTATTCCGCTACGACCCAATTTGGGGGTGTTACACTTTTATGTTCAGTAACCTTAAAGTCAAACTTCGATAGTGCAAACACCCAAACTCACAAAAAAAAAGGTTTAGTAACTTAGGCGAACAAAATTTGATAGTTTGGTAACCTATCTATCTAAAAACCCTTGTAGAAATCACAATTTTAATATAAATTTTCAATTAAGTTTATTTATAAAAGGTTTTAGGTTTACTAATTATGAGAGTTTATACGAATTCACCAATAAAAAATTGAAATAAAGGTGTCGTCCTTTCACTCCTTCAGATATATAGTCGATATAGTTTTGTTTTTTTGTTGGTGATGATAGAATGTTCTTGGGTTAAGTCCATGAATAGGTAACCTACTTACAAAAAACTCCACGTTTAGGTAACGTACTTTGTATATTACCATTCAGACTCATCAAACTTGTTATGACTTGTTAGAATATGCAATATTACCTCTTTGAGTGCCACATCAGCATAGGTCCACTTCTCACAATTAAAAACAAAACAAAAAAAATTCATCCAAAAACTTTTTATACAAAACAAATTGAATATCACTGATACAAACACAATATATGGAAAAATGGACAATCTTATTAGCACATAATAAGTCACTGATGAGCACAATACTCGCTATGGTTCCCGCTAATTAACATGATCAATTTACAGCACTAGTGAAACATACATTTTATCAAACAGTTGGTGTGCAACTCTGTTTATATCACATGACCACTTACAAGACCCGCATCCAAACACCCACACGCTATCATCGAGAAATATGGTGCCATTGAGAAGGTGACACCGAGAAATATGGATAACCCCCTTTAAAAAACAACTCATCAGAAGGTGACACCGAGACATTAACATCACCTGCACTTTCAACACTATCACCGCTTGAGTTTGACATTAGTGTAAACTTGACATCTTCCTCATCTGAAACGACGTCGTTTTCTGTTGTTTCACTTTTGTCATTTGTTTCGTCAGGCAAAGTGAACTCTAGGTCGAAAAAAGGACCGCAGTCGTTGTCATCGTTTTCGAAAAAAGGACCTTGGTAGTGGCGGTGGTGGAGGAGGTGGGGGTGGTAGTGACGTCATCCGTTGATGGGAAAGTGGTTTTAGTTTTCCCAGTAGCGGAATAAGCTTAAGGCTTCCATGGTAGGGAGAGCTAGAATATGAAGTGTCTGATAGTAAACTGACAATATGAAGATACAAGTGTTAGAATAAAAAAATATTTAGTTAAAATGATGACGTGTCGGTATCACCGTATTCCTTTTTTTCAAAATTTGCCCTTAATTGCCTATATTGAACAACAATTAAAAAGTTTGATGGTCTGAATGGTAATGATACAAAGTACGTTACCTAAAGTGAAGTTTTTTTGTAAGTAGGTTACTTATTCCTAACTTAACCCAATGTTCGTTTATAAAGTAAGTGTCATGCAGTAAAAAGGCTTATGCATTAAAGTGTCCTCTTATGTGGGGTTTCTTCTCCTTTCCAAATAACATACATGTGAAAGTGATTTTTGAGTTTTATTTACAAATATTGCAATAACGGATATGTGTAAGCATAATACGCTTTGACTTAAACTTTTCTGAAGCCTCGACTTTGTCACAACTTGGGACGTATAAAATGCTAAAATCAATAGAATTTTTTTATTCTAATAGTCCAAATACGAAATGCAACTTCAAAAAAATACAAAGGCAATCGCGTTGTTGTTTTTAAAGTACTCTACCTCCAAGCTCATATTAAGTCTCATTTATTATAACATAATGCTAAATAAAAGTTAAGAAAAATCAATAAACTAACCTCACCCAACCAATCAAATATCAAATCTAACCAAAAAAAAAAGTTTATTTATATGATTAATAACATAAAATAGACAACTGGACCACTGAATAGACACGACAAAAGTAAATGTGGTAAAAACTCTCAGAATGTGATAGTAATCAAATTAACACTCAAAAAAACTTATTATTTTTTTTGCCTTTGTCTTACTTTAACGAGCAATATTACCCGTGGCGTTGCTTCGGGGTTAATTTTTTCGCAGCCTTGTCGGGGCATTATTTTTTTTTTTATTATTTTTTTTGTCCTTTTTTGTAGCGTTAATTTTTTTTTCTTGTGCAAATTTATTTTTTCGGTCTTATGTTTAATAGTTTTGTTTTTTTTTTGCTAAATGGTATTTTTTGGTGTTACCAGTATGTCGGTTTTTCAGTGCGTCATTTATTATAAAGTTATTAGGTAAGCATGACAATAATTAGGCTCAGTTTGTTCGCTTATGAAGATATTTTCTACGTGTGCCCCACTGTTATTATACTCGCGCCATAAACGTTGACTAAGTAAAAAGAGGAAAAAAAACTAAATGGGTCGTCTTAAGGCGGGCCATAATTTTTTTTCGAATTGATTTTGAATGAATATTGAGTAGGAATGTGCCCGTGCATTGGTATTCGCCGGTTTTTTTATATTGTCTACTTGTATATTCCCCGTTAGTGGACGCCTAAAAACGGCTTTGTTTTAATTTTCTTTTGAATATATGTATAATAATATCATCCATACCTAATTTATCTCACTTAGTCAACCCTAAACTCACACATAGTTTAGTCCGCCCCCAACTATTTGTTTTCTCTCTCTAACTACCAAAAACTTACTCATTTTCCGTTTTGAGATAACATTTCATCATCAATAAACAATCCGAATCTTTTCTTGATTTAAACCCACGGTTAAGAGCAGATGAACAACAAAACCCATTGTATCCACCACATGCCATTCCTTGGTATCTACTCGAATCAAACGACAAGCACAACACAATTTCTTCAAAGAAGACGAAGCAACCTCATCCAGTCATAGTACGAATCACTTTAAGGCTTCAAGATCTTGTTAAGGTCTCGAGTAAGGTGTCTGTCGTTGTGTTTCGAAACAAAGAAAGAAAATAACAAAATTGTTTTGATTCTTTCTTGATTTTCGGATAGAAAAGAGAGGGGTTTCCTCTTAAAGATCTATGAAGATATTTGCTTTCGTGTATGGATCTTGTAAGGTCATATCTATTTTGGTACAACATGAAAGAATCAATTGCTGAGATCTTTTATTTCATTGTATCATTTTCGATTCGAGATATGTTGGTTGGAGATGATGTTGGACATGGGTATGTAGGAGGTTATGTAGCTTGTTGTAAGGAGGATGGCCGACCCAAAAATGGGAGCCCAAAAACAAAATACTATAGCACCTAGGCAGAATCGGCGTCGTTTCTTGTCTAAAATAAGTATATTTATAATTACTATTAAATGATGTAATTTACCTCTTTGGCATCCATCAATCCGGTATTTGGAAGATTAAATATGCTTTAAAAAAAGAGTTTTTGCTGACAATAAACTCATTGAATTATTGTTAACTAACTGAATTGCTTAGGAAATTTTTGTTTAAAAAATTACACAACGTTTAAACCAACCATAATCAAAATCATTAACAAGTGCTAGAATATCTCATATACTAATGCACTCCCTATTGTTTGTTAAGCGAAAAATACAAAACTCGTCTTTGATTATACCACATATTAAATCGAGATTTTAAAACCTTCAGGGCTTTTTGTTTAGCGATTTCTTTTAAAATAAAGCTAGCGGATTAGTAAAAAATGCAACTTGGTAAGCACTACTATTTACCTCTTATTAAAAAAAGTTGAGTTTCCTAATTTTTAAAAACAAAAAAATCAAGAATCGACGGCGATTAAAAAACAACATCATTAAAATTTAAAAGAATAGATGATAACTCTTATTTATTTAGCCATCCTTTCTCCGCGCCGTTTTGTAAAACTTTCATACCCAAGTAATTATTCTGTCGATCAGGTTTAAAATAAACTCCCCTCTATTTGCTCCAGCATTATTTTGATCATTCAAAAGTCATAAAATCTATGCAACATTCAAGATGACACATAACAATAAGTCTCAAGAAGTTTAACTCCCAATGCAGCAACTGCTCTACTTCTTACTCCAACATCATTGTGTAAGAAAGATTGGATTCGATAAAGACTCTAACGAATACGAATACGATGATCTTGAATGGTGAA
Organism: Tanacetum coccineum; assembly: GCA_026074375.1. Lineage (NCBI taxonomy): Eukaryota > Viridiplantae > Streptophyta > Magnoliopsida > Asterales > Asteraceae > Tanacetum > Tanacetum coccineum. The sequence continues at coordinate 15,449 of BQNB010108637.1, forward strand.
ACATCATCATGTATTTCTAACGCAAAAAAGAAGAATTTTAAAAGAGTTTTAGACATGGAGTGCAAGAATGAATTTCAAGAAAATATCAAGAAAGCCAAAAGACATATCGATGTCGCTTCCACCTCCAACGCTCTTTACAGTCCAGCAACAACCAGATATGATGAAATCAAGAAACCGACTGATAATTTTTAGAGAAAAGAAAAGTTTGATGTGAAAAAAGTGAAAAAAATTGCTCACGAGTTTTGTAAACATACTCAAGGTAAACCAGCATGCCCTATTGAAAAAATAAAAAAAAAAAAAGAAAGAATTATGTAATCTCAAAATTCCTTTATAAACGTATAGTTCTTCACGAGGATAAAGACTGGAAGACGTTTAGCAGATTACTTAATATCCACAATGTCAACAAAAGTGGTGAAAATCATAATCATGATGCCAAAGTGGTTGATTTGAGTAAGTGTTTATTTGGGTGGGATGTGAAGACGGGCAAGAGAGGTCGTTTGGGGTCAACTGTTGCTGATGTAAAGGTTAATATCAAGGGCGGATCCAAAGCATTAAGTCATCAGGTGCATAATTTTTTTAACATATTTGACTAATTAAATAAAACAAGTAATTATGTAACACATAATATGGGGTTGGGTTCATTTTGAAGAAATCAAGATTTTTAGCAAATACATACACTAGGCGACAAAATTCCATCGGGTCTCGTGCATCCCCGGGAACCCCCTAGCTCCGCCCCTAGTTAATAATGTGCCAAACACAAAATACTACTATTTGGGATTAGGGACATTTGATCTTGAGGAGGTTGATGAGGATATACAAGAAGCGACAAAGATTCTAGTGCTCATGGCTCGTGATCACCATTTGAAGTCCAAAACAAGTATGACGATACAAAGGGAAGAAGAAGCAGCTAAGTGTCTCATGTGCCTCGATGATCCTGTTACTCCACCTATGGTGTGAATCAGGCACACCAATTGAAGAACACATGGCTACAAGCATACAGATATGAATTTACAGTTAAGAATTGGCGATAATGGCGGAATAAAGGAGGTGCAATGGCTTTGATCTTAATGAGCTACCTGCATGAGGAGATGTTATTTAACAAATGACTGGGTACCAAACATAAAAACAACTTATAATGGTGTAATTTATAATAAAAATTAATTACGTATATGAGTAGTAAAGTTTTTGTCCCATCGATCCGACATGAATGAGTAATTCCTTCTATTTATGTATGCACTTCCTTTTCTTATTTTGATACCCTATGTGTGTCAATCCACCTAATTTTATACTATACAATCAATAAATAACATCTATCCTATTATATATAAATAGTTACATGATAGAAACCAACAGAAGAAACTATCCAAAAATTAGGTTAGTATCAACTGCTGCTATTGATGTTTGGCATAACTAGTAACAGCAGATTCATAACACATGTAGTTGTTCTTTGTCTAATTTTCTTCCTTAAAGTTATACTTAATGAGCTAATAGATGTTACGTTTCTTTAAACCCGAAATAGAAATATATTGAATTGGATGTTAAAAGCTAAAACGACCCACTTTGATCAGCTTCCACATAAGGGCAGTAGCCATAGAAACATAAACTATGAACTTCCTTAGTTGTTAGAAAACTACTTGACTTTAATTCATTTGGCATGTGAAACTTGGTAAAATCCACTACTTGTTCCAAAATGATGAAACAAGTTAAAAACAGAGAAAAGTTCCCAAATCCACATTTTAAACTACTTATGAAAATGTCACACCCCCAAACAGGGCCTAGATGGAATACGTGTCTGGAGGCGTGACGTCATAATATACATCACACAAAGTACAAAGAACGACCACTAATGGACGTTTTGAAAATCATAGACGCGTTGTATTATATAAAAATATAAAGATCTTTCAAGATTAGAAATGAAATTTAAAAACGTGCAGAAGCATAATAATTTTCAAAAGCAACATATGCAAGACAATAAAGTCATGAAAGATGAAATCATATTGCACGTAGACTCCACATAGCACATCAGAGAAGTCCAAAGCTAAGTACCTGAAAAACATGCTTAAAACGTCAACATAAAGTTGGTGAATTCATAGGTTTAGTTCAAATGTTGTTATAGTGGACCACAAGATTTTACAAGCATGTGACAGTTATAACAGGTACAACTTCACATAAAAAGGTATTTACGTTTGCAACAAAGCTCATGTTCACCGATGCTAATTCTGAGACATAGCTTTCATATAGCTATAGGTTGTATTGCCCTAGAGGAGATCCGACCTAAGATTTCCTATCCAAAATTTGACATGACATATATCCGTTTAATCGGGCGACCCGTGGGTAGTAAGTGTGACTTACCTAGATAGGGATAATTAGTGGTGTCAAGTTTCCTTGGGTATAATTAACCCTTGACCAGTTTTTCCCTTTATTTACCCACTTATTTTTATTACAGTTAACCTTCAAATGCTCAAAGCTACCACATTTATAACATGCTTTATTTTGCATCACAAAGTCTTTTCCTAGCTGTTGGGATTTTAGATTGTTCCAATTCCTCTGGTTCCCTCTAGGTTGATCTCTATTCTGATTAATGGTAGACCTGATAGACTCAATAGGTGTGGATTCAGTATCACTTTCATCCTCAGAATCCCAGTCCTCAATTATTGGAGGACCAAAATTGTTAGACCTAACATTAGAGCTTTGTGTGATGTTCCTATATAACTCAGCATATTTAGCAGTTGGTTTCCTAGCATTTTCAATATTATTGATTTTAATGACATTAGGACAACCAGACTCTTTCACAAAGTTAATTATGGGCTTTGACACAGCATTACTAGATGTTCCTCCATGTTCACAAACAGTCAAGTTATTTCCATCTAGTTCACTTCTTACATCATTTGTTACATCTACACTAGGTGTGGGCCTAGTATAGTCAGTGACAGTGTTATCAGCAAATTCAGGTAAACCTGTCCAAGACAAATCTGGCATGGGAGATGAATAGACTTGTGCAGGAGGGGGTGGGACAGCTCTATATTCATCAAATCCCACACCCTTCTTGTCCTTACCTGATTTTTGACTTTCTAACATTTGATCTAAGTCTTTAGATGAGTTTACAAACTTTTCTAACTTAGAATCAATGCCATCTCTCTCTTTCTTGACTTCTTCAAGCTCATTTGTAAGATTCTCAATTTTATAATCCTTAAGTTCTAAATCTCTTTCTAAGACTCTTATCTTTTCACAGAATTTAGATTCATTTATTTTAAACTCAACCAACCTAGCTTCAACCTGTGATAAGCCTCTTTTATAATTACACAAATCTGATTCACTATCAAAAAGTTCTTCTCTAAGCTTACTAATTTTAGTAGTGAGGTTTTCTGTGTTCTTCCTACAAGATTTAGAACAATATGAATCATCATATACCTCATTATCTGAACTTGAAGAACTTCTTGAAGATGTATATGCCATTAATGCAAACTTTGTAGGATGCTTTTCTTCTTATTCAAAGCTTCTCAACTGGCTCTGATACCACTTGTTGAGTCCCAAAACTCTAGATCTACTGCCTTAGGTTATAAGGTTATTATTACCTTGGTAATCACAAGATAATAATGTGAGAAACTTTGTTGAAGTGTTTCACCAAAGGCTATGCGGAATCTAACCTTTAGTGTTTAAGAAGAATAACAATGGTAATGGAATGGAACAGTGAATAACCAACAAGCCTTAATATTATTGATTGAATAATACGAGTACTCAAAAGTACTAGGGTTTACAAAACCTTAAAGCTATGAGAAAGTCTATGGAGGATCTATGGATTATCTATGTTAGTGATGTGTTTTGTTATTGATTGATCTTTTTTTTCCTCTACAACCCTAGGAACCGTTCCATTTAATAGAACAAGGAGTCCAAGTAGTGTTACATACAATTTAAATACTTTTCCTAAAGTATTCTATCATCATACTTTCCTAATACACCAGTAACCTACTCTCATATTTAATACTTCTATTAAACTTTCCTAAGCCAAGTAGTCAAATGTATTAATTACATGACTAAGTATTAAAATATACTTCTCTAATCAAATTAATTTCTTCAATCAACATTAACTGTTCAGTCTTCAGTACAATTATCATTAAACTTTTAGCTTCTGTGTTTGACCCAATCATCATTAACTTCAGTCTTCAGTCAATTAGCATTAACTTCAGTCTTCTGTTTGACTAATTAAGCATAACTTCGAGTCTGCAGTCAATTACTTAAAGATACATTAGCAGTTTGAAACTTCACTTTCGGCAGCCAATAATTCAGAACTACAAAGTGTTTTAATTTTTCCCAGCAGACAGACCAATCTTAGGTGATTGTAGATCGACTTACAAAATCTGCCCACTTCTTGCCAATAAGGGAGAATGGGATCCATGGACATAGGTTGGCAAGGTTGTACCTAAATAAGATAGTAGCAAGACACGGAACACTTGTGTCAATCATCTGTGATCGTGATAGGAGATTCACATCCAATTTCTGGAAATCATTTTAGAAAGCCTTAGGTATAGATATAAGTATGAGCACTGCGTATCATCCAAAAACCGACGGCCAGAGCGAGAGAACTATCTAAACTCTCGAGGACATGCTACGTGCTTGCGTGATCGATTTTGGCAAGGGATGGTTTAAGCATTTGTCATTAGCCGAGTTTTCATATAACCACAGTTATCACGCTAGCATAAAGGCCGCACCATATGAGGCACTTTATGGCCAAAAATGTTGATCACCTGTGTGTTGGGCCAAAGTTGGAGAAGCTCAACTGACTGGTCCGAAATTGATCCAAGAAACAACGAAAAAGATCGTCCTGATCAAGCTGAGAATTCAAGCTGCTCAGGATCGACAAAAGAGCTACGCTGATTTAAAGCGAAAGCCAATAGAGTTTGAAGTTGGGGATATGGTTATGCTCAAGGTCTCACCTTAGAAAGGGGTTGTACATTTCGGTAAGCGGGGTAAGTTGAACCTGAGATATGTCGGACCTTTCAAGGTGTTAGCCAAAGTTGGGAAAGTTGCCTACAGGATGGAACTTCCCCAAGAGTTGAGCAGAGTTCATCATACTTTCCATGTGTCAAACTTGAAGAAATGTTACCCTGACGAACCATTAGTCATGCCGTTAGAAGGAATTCATGTTGACGATAAGCTCCAGTTTGTGGAAGAGCCCGTTGAAATCATGGAACGGGAGATCAAACGATTAAAGTGAAGCCGAATACCATTGGTTAAGGTTCGCTGGAACTCTAGGAGAGGTCCTGAGTTCACCTAGGAACGTGAAGATTCGTTCAAACAGAAATACCCACAGCTTTTCACAAACCGGGCTTCGTCATCCGCTACAAGGTCTTAAGCTTTGAGGACAAAGCACTTTTAACGGGTGTAGACTGTAACATTTCTCAATTTCAGGTCATTTCACGATTCCTATTATTTGTCACTATTTATTTTGGTCCAATACGCGTTTACTTTTAATTTAACTTTTAAGCTAAATTGCGTAGACTAGAAGTAATCATTTAATGTAAACGATCATCCAATAAATAAAGGTTTACATCGACCAAGTAATATATAATTATTAAGAAGATAATTATTAACCTTGCGTATTTTATTTCTTTTGGTCACGTAAAGGGTTTACGTTTCGCAATAAAATACATTTGGACACACCTCGAAAATATCTAGACTTACCTAGACTCAAACCAATAACCACTATAAATCCTTAAACACAAAGTGTATTAATTTCTTGTGTTATTTACCCTTGTTTGCCGAATGTAGGTAAGAAAATCCCTCAAACCATTCATCCCTTATGATTTACTAGCTAACAAATCCTCTTTTTAATCCCTAAGTACATGTACATCACTTGCCTAATTAAACCATGTATAATTTGTCCCTAGTTAACCTTATTACAAAAAGGATAATAACCTTTTGCTCTCTTTCTCTCTTGGATATCCACGGCACAACATATATATATATATATATATATATATATATATATACATATATATATATACATATATATATATATACATATATATATACATATATATATATACAGATATATATATACATATATATATATATACAAATCATAAGATTTCATGATCTAAGTAAATCTTATACAAATATATGGTAATTAAGGAATGTACTTAAAG
>BQNB010108638.1:6389-19258 GCA_026074375.1 Tanacetum coccineum
TGTTGCTTTGTCACACTTGTGATGATCTGTGTAAGTATTTCCTAAGTCATGAACGAATTACACGAACCCGCCGTCTATTTAATATTCCGTTAAGGCAACGCACAAGTAAGGTAGTATGAAGACTATTACAAGGCCCCTAAGAGTATATTAAATGCAATTGAAATATCTTAAGAGGGATCAACCATATTAGGGGTAAGGTAGTATGAAGACTGTTACCGATGGTATCCTTTCTACACACTCGCGTTTCCCTAGACGTCTATGCCAATTTAATATCTTATGGCTAGTTTTCTAAAGCCTAACGCGCACATCCATCACAAGAAGCAACATTAAAAGGATCTACAATCTAAGTTTCATACAATCATAAGTAAATACAAAGGAGGGTTTAGCCTAGCATGTTATAAAGAAAGCAAGAACATAAATCAATCAAACAACACATAGACATATTGAATGATTAAAGATAAACAATCTTACTTGATTAAAACATGAATTAAGGTCAGTTACAATAGGGTTTTGAGGCCCTAAAGACGGCCTAAAAGCTGCTAGAATGATTAGGGTTCGTCTCCCAAAAGTTATACAAAGTTACACACTAAAAACCTTAAAATCGGTTTTTGTATATATAGGAAAAACGACGTGACGGTGTCGCTTTGAAGCCATGACGCTGTCGCCACGTCGATGATTCTAGATCCACTTTAAGGCGGCTACGTTCTGACGCCGTTACAAAATCCTCGATGCCGTCACTTTGAAAATCACGATGTCGTCGCTTTATACTTGCGATGTCGTCTCCACGCGTTGTATGCGTGGTTCTTCATGATACTTGGTGTAGAGCCGTAGTCTTGTCCGTTTCTTCTCCAAATGAGCCCAAGTCACGTGTATTTCCTCCAAATGCCATCCAGGTGCTAAAAACCTAAAAACAAACGATTAAGCACATAATCTGGGCATATTTGCATTCTTTAAGGGGTTAAATGACCCTGAAATAGTGTATAAAATGACACCTCATCAACTTTCCATGATGCAGGCTTAAAATTGGTTACGGCGTAACTGAAGAGTTTGGTTACGCCGTAACCATGACTAGGATAATAAATCTCTAACGTGGCAGGTTTACGGCGTAATTGATGTGTTTGGTTATGGCGTAACGGATGTGGTTATGGCGTAACTGGAGTGTTTGGTTACTGCGTAACCCTGTAGCACAATTATAGTCATTGCAAACTTGTAACTCTTCAGTTGCGATCCGGCTTTAACCCAAAACACGAAAGTTGTAGATATTGATTTCCTCTTTCCATGGCCGCTTGAATCAACTTCAAAGGAGTTAGTATGAAGATGTTATGGTCAAAATACTATAGCACATTTCTGGAATATTTCTTCAACTGTTCAGCTTCGTTTCTTCACATAATTCTTTCACAAGCCTTTCCCGATAACTCCAAATCATAAGTGATGAACTTCATAAATATTTCTTCAGTAGAAGCATCCATTGTTCACGTCATTTTGCTCCAATGCATTGTTTATCTTGTAAATGTAAATATGAACGTTTTAAATATCAAATTTATACTAAAGCTGAATAAAACAAGGCAATAAACATGGGATTTTGATATGGAACAATATCAACTATTTGATGTTATCAATAAGGCTTTCATTAAATGTTATGAACACCGCAGCAACCCATAATGAAGAAGCAACAGGCTGGTGTTGGTGTTCGCGCATAGTGCCACAAACACAATTTGTTACAACCTGCGACCCTATTACAACATTCACATCAGATATTTTTGCAAAAGTCTCTAAAACACAGGCTCTCATCGACCGCACCCGATAGAGAAACATCACTAATGGCTGTTAATTCATTCTCCAATCGCTTCTTCTTTTCTCTCAAACCATTAGAAATCCAAATATTTTCCAAAAGAAGTGTAATAAAGATTGAAAAATCAAGCAAGGCGTCGTAAGAAAAAATAAGGTGAGAGTGTTTCTTACCTTCGGCTTCAACACTCCCTGACTATCGAAAGAAACAATCGTAGCCATCATGACGAAAACCCCTCGATCCCATCACAACATTTGCATTAAAAAATCATAGCCATTTTATAAAATGCTGTCTAGTAGACCTCAAATGATCGATGAGTTTTAAAAATCCAATACAATTCCTCCTTCAACGAAACCCGAACCAAGAGAGGACACATTGTCCGCATACTGAACCCCTAAATGTTGTTCCCGCCAATCGATAAACGTTCTGATTCTTGAACAGCTTATCTGCGCGTAGAATATCACGGTTGATGTTCTATGCACTGATAAGCTCTTAAGAATAAGCACGCATCATAAAGCATCAAAGTTGTGAGAAGCGGAATTTAACCTGCAATGGCTGCAAACACAATGGAACAATAAGATATAAGTGGCTGCAATTTATAATTAGCGAAAGCATAATTTGTCATAAAAGAAGTTGAGTAGTAATTGGATGGGTATCTAAAAAGAAAGATGGGAAACCAAATAGGACGTGGCTAAAAAATAATGCGCACCAAATTATTTGTCACGACGTTCTCTTCGGTTTCGCATCCTTTTTTGTTAAAACGGATTCTATCAGTTGCATCACAAGCGTGAACAAAGACGATAGATAGAAGGCTCAGATTTGCAAATCATCATAGCATTGTCTAGCTAGCGTTATATTTGAGGGACATGAACGCAGAGTTTCATAACAACTTAAAAAAACAAACATCTTACCGCGAACACGTCAGTTTTTTTATCAGCCTATCTGGAAGCAGAAAAAACATAGCTAAGCTATCAGCTATCACGCTGAACCTGGAAAAAGGTATTCCACCTGCTAGTTAATCAATCATACCGATTACAATACAACATACAAGTTGTATGCCGATTTCAAGTAATTGGGAATACTCAAGGCAATTGTTTGAGAACGCCAAAAACAACAAAATCTGTTGTTTCCCTCAATCTCGAATAACTTCATAGAGTATTGCATAGTCAATAAAAAAACCTCGTTAAGGTATTTCGCAACATATAGCCACATTAAGATACAGTTCAGTTTGAACCACCTCAATATCAAAGTATCAACAAAGCCTTAGCAAACAAAATTTAACCCGCAATGGCTAGAAACACAATTAAGTTATGCCCCGCCAAAGTACGTGTCAAAGAGTTATGTCTTCTTTCACTTATAACCATTTCATTCATTCAAACCTCTTTCCCACTTCACGTACTATGCCTCTCTCCCACTTCATTTATCATACATAATAGGCTCAGATAGGTGGCTAATAAAAAAAGGATACACCCGCCATGGCTGCAAATCTAATAATTTGCCCCGCCAAGACGCGAACAATCACAATCTTAATCAAACGCACCAAGACTCATCATAGCTTCTGTTTTCGTGTTGTCGTGGCACTAACATTTGCTGGTTTCAAATGATCAGTTGGCTTAGAGAAGTGTCTAAAGCACTCTTATTCATCATCGTTTGGTTAAGGTGTCATACAATACACAACATGTGTTTGCAACAACAAACAATATAACATGTGTTAGACCAGGTGATATGCTACTCAGAGTTAACGTGTGTTTACACGAAGAACATGAATAACACATCAGCTGGCCTAATGGCATTTATCAATGTCACGTGTGCCTAAATAGAAAGCATCTTCTTAACATCGGCATGCGTGACAGTGACAAACTCTTATCTCAAGCATGGCGTATTAGCAACCGTGTAGTCATACATCAATTGAAACAATGTATAACATAACCCAGCCGGTATGCAGAGAAGCTATTTAATTGGCACTAAAGGCTCAGGTAAGAGGCAAACATTTTTTTATAAAAGGCTCAGTTTAATAAATGTGGTTGCAAGTAAATCACGCCGTCGTGCCTACATATTCAGATTCGTCATAGCCATAAAAAACACAAGGAAACAAATCTTGTACAACAGCCCATCGTAATACGCAAAGCCTGGAAGACGCCATGGTTGCATTAATATAAATGCCCTGCCAAGATACGAAAATCCTCACACTTTGTATGGCACACAAATTCTACTAAAAAGCAGTCTTCCCCAAAAACGTGCAAACCAATGCGCGCCTTAAAATAGTTACCATCAAACAAAGAGGAATATGATCTACGATGGCTAACCACTCTAGGCAGTTATTTGAGAATAACGAAAGCAACACAACTTGTCAGTTTTGAAAATCTCAAATAACTACCTAGAGTGTTTAAATCTCCCACAAACTACAAACGGCGCCTGCACGTGTACTTTCATAATTTAAATCAGGATATGGCTCCTACGCTAACTACTCTAGGCAATTATTCGAGAACAACGAATGTCAGTTTCGAAAATCTCGAATAATTGCCTAGAGTGTTTGAAATCAGAAACCATTTCCTGTATTTGAACACACGCGATAATGCCCCAACCCCTTTCACATTCGAGAGATCATTCTCGTGTTCAAGTCAGCAGTCAACATGGAAACACACATAATTTGAATTGTGACATCGGTGTTGTTGACTTTCGACATGGACACAGTGGTGCTCAATTAAAAGAACACAAATAAGACGAAGGCTCATTTAAGCAAGCAAATAATAATACATAACTCAATACATGTGGCTGCAAGCATTGTATGCTGCCATGCCCATATATAACGTATCAAAAGTGTGTGCAAATTTATATGGATTCATCATTGCCCGTCTAGTAAAAAAGACATCTGGTGTCACTGTAAGCATCAATGTTTTGTCAAGATATGGTTACCAAGCAGATACGAAACATTTATGAGCTCGATGATGTATCACCAATGGTACACGTGTGTATACACGAAAAGCATGAGTGACACACCAACTGGCCTAAGAGACGGCCCATAAATGTATTCCATTCCCAGCAAATTTCATGTTGCGTTTAGGTATTTTGCAACACATAGCCAAGTTAAGATACATGTCAGTTTCAACCACCAAATAATCAAAAGGCCAGCAAAGCCTTAGTAAACTAAATCTAACCCGCACTAGCTGCAAACATAATTAAGTGATGCCCCGACAAGATACATGTCAATGAGTCATATCTTCTTTCACTTACAACAATTTCATTCATTCAGATCTTTTTTCTACTTCACTGCCTATGTGTCTTTCCCACTTCATCTACCTCACATAACACAGCATGGCTGCAAACACGGTGTCGTGCTGCCACGCCAAGATCTGAGCTAATTATAACATTCAAAATCCAGCAACCTAGCGTGATGCATAACCAAATACCGCCCTCAAATATATAGTTATAACAACTACCACAATAATGACACCTGTCATGGCTGCAAACATAATCAAGCGATACCGCCAAGATAACATGGCTGCAAACACAATCAAGTGATGCCCTGCCAAAACACGGGTCAAATTCAACTACCACAATAATGAAACCCGTCATGGTTGTAAACAAAATCTATAATCTCTTCACCTAGCTAGCTTACTCATCCTACTTTACGCGCCCACTTTTTTTTCTTGGGTCACCGCCATGGCTGCAAACGCAATAGTTTTTCCTTGGATCACTGCCATGGATGCAAACGCTATAGTACCACATAAATAAAACCCGTTATGGCTGCAAACACAATCAAGTGATGCCCCGCCAAGATACATGTCAATTTCAACAACAAAAAAATCAAACCCAACATGGTTGCAAACACAATCAAGTGATGCCCCGCCAAGACACGGGTCTATTTCAACTACCACAATATAAGAATAACGGCCAATACGGATACAGTTTGGCTCAGGCATGCAGCTGCTGGAATGGACAAAGTCGCATCAAACACAACATGGCTGCAAGCATGGTGCTATGCTACCCCGCCAAGGTCTAAGTTAACAACAAGATTGGCATTCCAGCAACCTATTGTGATTGCATATTTACAAATGCATAAACGCAGTAAAACCATCATCGCCAACAAAAGAACCCGAAGCCATTCAAACACAATTAAGTGATGCCCCGCCATAGTGAAACCCACCATGGCTGCAAACACAATTTAATAATCAAACCCGACATGGCTGCAAACACAATCAAGTGATGCCCCGCCAAGATAGCATGGCTGCAAACACAATCGAGTGATGCCCTGCCAAAACACAGGTAATAATGAAACCCGCCATGGCTGCAAACACAATCTAGGAATGCCCCACCAAGATACGGGTCAATTTGGACCATCACAATGAAAAGCCTACACCAAAGTTTAAATAAGCTGAGAAGCAAACAACAATAACAACACAACATAACATCATATTTAAAAAACCCCAAAATCAAACCCGATCAAAATTCAATTCAATTAAAATAATATAACAGAATGTATACAAACCTCAAAAATCAATCTCGATCAAAAATGTATGTATATATAACACCATGTTTAAAAAACCTCAAAATCAAACTCGATCAAAGTTGCATTTCAATTAAAAAGAATATAACAACATGTATACAAACCTCAAAAATCAAACCCGATCAAAACTGCATGTAAATATAACATCATCTTTAAAAACCCCGAATCAAACCCGATCAAAATTGCATGCAATTCATAGAAACATGATATTTAAAAAACATAATAACAGACCTTACCGACAACATTCGATCATATAACATCCGAAAAGATGCAAAACACCAAAACCACAATAAACCGCACACCACATATAACCCCATCAAAATCATATGAGAGGAAATGAAGTGAGAAAGAGTATGACTCAAGAAAGAAAGTGGGCGAGTGAAGTGGGATGAGTGAGGTGAGAATGAAATGATGGTTGGTAAAAGAAGATACGACCTAAGAACAAAGTGGGCGCGTGAAGTGGGATGAGTAGATATCTTAGCAATAAATGTTTACTGAAGTCGCGAAGGGGCTTAATAGTGTTGCTAATTGACACATGATGGTCAAATAAAACCAAACCTAGAAGAACACATCAGACATAAGCTGCTGCTGCTTTTGTTCCTCCTCGAAAGAAACTGTGCGTGTCTCAATCATCCCAAGTCACCATCTACTGATCTTCATTTTCGTCTTCATCACTAAATCAGGTTACTTTAATCCCTAATCATTATTACTATCTTTCTTTTATTTATTCTCACTAGTTAGGGTTATTCTTTTTCATGTTGTAATGGATCTTGTCTGCATTTAAGGTTTTCTTATTCCTATTGTATTGTTATTATTAATTAATGCTGCATCCCGCCATAGCGGCTACGAGAGACTGCTTCTAGTAAGACCTCCTGCAAGCTGAACTGAAATAAAAATTACAATAACAAGAGTAGATTTAGTCGGACACCATGTTTACCAAAAACAAGGCATAATTACGTCATCTAGGTGTTAGGCAAAATGTTTTCCATTCAAAGTGATGTTGATGTAATGGTTGCATTTGATAACTCTTACATCAGTTATGTGATTATGTCTCCAATATGTTCACACATGAGCGGCAAACAAGGACGTTTGTGCTCCAAATAATGTATGTTTCATTTTTCGTCTCATAGAAGATGACGTGTCCTCGTTCCAGCTTTTAGAATATGAGGGAATGTTTAGAAACATCCATGCTATTAACTCTTTGAAAGTTTTGCGAACCCATACCTTTGACTCTTTATGGATCAACAGTTCTAAATAGTTTCGTGTCCCACTTTTTGTCAAGCCAAAACCTCAGAAACTGTAAACAAATGTATCTGTTATCGGTGACTGCAGATAGTTATGTGATGGTATACAAGACTGTCTGGAACTGTGCTACTGTCTTGTTTTACTGTATGATTAAAGGCCAGTTAACTATATATCAAACTGCACCTTCTGTAACGTAGAGGTGGTCGCTGATTTGACCTTCAGTTTTCAACTCTTGTCTTGTTGCTTGATATTTAAGTGTTAGCAGGGCATATCAAAATATCCGTGTAGTTAAGTGTAGAACAAGTTTTGATCTAATTTCAGCCGACATCTATGTCGTTATTGTTTTGGTGTTGCTGCACAGTAATTTATTTATATGTTTTAACATATTGATTGACCAATTTTCTTTTACTATCATGGTTTGCTTTATTTTCGTTATATACGTTTACTCAATGAATTTTTTTCTTTAAAATCAGGCCGTGGCCATCTCTAAGTTTGCAGAGGCCCTGCGCAAAACTCAACTAATTAAAAAAATAAGCCCTAAAAAGGTAAAGATAAATATTTATTAAAAAATTGGTCCTGTTGGCATTTTTGATGCAACTTCTTGAACCAAATATTTGTAATCAGTTTGATATAATAGGTTTACATTACATATACATGTTATATAATACTTTGGAGACCCTACAATTGGAGGATCCGTGAGGTTGCACACCTCACAAACTCTCATACATGGCTCTGAATCAGGCCGTTCCAACATGTGTCTTTATTTGGGGTGAAATCATCACTGACAGAATTTCATGGTGTTAAACTGTTACATTGAATTAGGATGGCACCACAAGCTGATGCTCCATCAACCACTCCTAGTGTACAAGTGGTTGGCAATGCCTTTGTCGAGCAGTACTACCATATACTTCATCACTCCCCGGACATGGTTCACAAGTTTTATCAGGATCCGAGTTTCATAAGCAGGCCAGATGATGATGGTGCGATGATAACCGTGACTACCATGAAAGTAAGTTGTCTCAGTCTTTGTAGTCTTCTTTATGTAAGGTATCTGGGTCATATATGCTATTTGAACATGTTACAGTCCCCTATCCTTGAACAATTACCAGACCAACTGATATGATATAAGGAGCAAGCTCACAACCTTTTAGAAAAGAACATCGTATCTATAACTATGTTCTTTGGAGTTCAGTATCATGAATGATGAGCACATGTATCAAACTATCAATGTATCACTAACAATCAAATGGGAACAGTCTCTTGGCGTGTTCTGAAAAGTTTGAGTTCTTAAAAAGAGCTTTTTGTTTGCATCGTGTCTGGATGCTGGTTTTGAGTAACTGTATATAGAAATCATGAAAAGATGTAGCCTATTTTGTTTCGTACAAAGCGATGTTGGTTGGAACACTAGTAACATTGAAACTTCCATTTGTAGATCAAAAACAATCTTGATAGTGTGCTAAGTTAATCTGGTACTTGTTATCTTCAACACATGTAGAGTTGTTTTTCTATGACAGGGTGTTATAGTGTCATTAGGTATTTAGGTATACGTCAACCATTTAAATGGCCCCTCAGTGAGGGTTAAGGTTGGTGGGGGTCTTTATCTGACAAAAAATTATAAAGCTAGATGATTCCTCTGTCTAAAGATAAACACAATCTCTCACTTGGTACTAAGTCTAAGTAGAGTCTTAGACTGATACTCAGAAAAGGGAGAAAAAACTCAGTTATGAAATTTGAGCAAATTGGTGGACCAATATCAATGGTACGTTGGTACTTGTATCTTGTAACAATTTATTAGTAGGTGATTAGGTAATTTTGAATTCTTGAAAATGGACTGTTGCATTTGATTTGAAATAACCAATTTAACATCCATTTAGTTTGGGTTAGACGAATTGACAAAAAATTTGCTTTGTTGTCCATTATGAACATTGACTATAATATATCGGTAACGTCGCAGGTTTGTAAGTCAATACTCAGTTTGTATCTTAAGATTTGCAGATATAGAGTTTTCTTGGTGTAAATTTCATAGTAAGGTTATTGGGTCAGTCTATGATCATCTTAAAAATCACCTGTAGCTTTTGAAGAGACTATCATAAGAAGCGTGTAACCCATGATGCTAGTCTCTTTAAAGTCAGTTGTTATACATGTGCCTTATATAGATTAGGAATTGTTTATTCAAGGTGATTGAGGAAAAAGAGAACTTTATCTATCATGTATGTATAAGAGCCCGGTGAGTCCAAAACATCAGGTTGTTATTAAGCTGCCTTTAATCTTTATTAGTTTTGTACATAGGAGGACTTACGCTTCTAGGATCTACAAACATAACTGGTCTTAGGTTTTAACTGTTCATTTTTTTATCACTATCATTCTGCATTGATTACTAGAAGTGCAAAGTTACACTCTCCTAGTTTAATATCCTGCCATTGGTGGTTAAGAACTAGAATATACTAGCAGTTTATATTTTAATCATCTTGTTGATAAGTGGATGCCATTGTTTTGTATTTTGGTTGCGGTTTTCGCTCAGTTAATATATTGCCTTTAAAAAAAAAAGATAAAGAGATCGTGAAACTGCTTTTTTAATACCTACCGCTATTAAACAAGCACACATAAGTAGCCCCTGCTGCAACTTAACTAAAACCTACTCCAGAGTAGTTTTAGTTGCTTTTCAAAGTCAGTTTTTATACTTTCTGGTCATATTACCAATATGAGCCATAATAATTGTTATCTTGTTCTTATTGGAGCAGGGTATTAATGACAAAATATGTTCAATGGATTACACTACCTACAAGGCCGAAATAAAGACTGCTGATGCTCAGGAGTCTTACAAGGATGGGGTGATTGTTTTGGTAACTGGATTCTTAACCAGGAAGGAGGATAACCGAAGAAGGAAGTTCATACAAAGTTTTTTTCTTGCCCCACAAGACAAGGGCTACTTTGTGCTTAATGATGTCTTTAGGTATGTAGATGAAAGCAAGCTAATAGAAGACAATCATGTGGCGGTTGAGGTGATAGATGATATGCAAACAACGCCCTTGATTCCAGGTGCATCTTTATTTATGTTTGCATTTTGTCAACCGATCTCGGATTTTGCTTGGCAGAGATTTTTGAAACATTTTTGACATTTCTGTTTCCAGATCCTCCACGAATGATTGATGCTCCATCACCAGACCTTGTGAGTGTTCACAAAGACGAAGCACCGATTGTTGAGGAAGAAGCCCGAGAGGTTTTGGGAAATGAGGGATCATCAGCCAATGAGAATAATTTAGTGAGACCTGAACTCCATCCAAGTGAGAACAATATGTCGTCTGTGGTAGAACCTGTTTCTTCTGCTGAGGAAGATACTCCAAAAAAGTCTTATGCGTCAATTCTAAGCTCACAATCAAAGAAGGGGCCTGCTAAAGCACATGTTCCTGCTAAAACTGTAAAGCCAACACCTACAAAAACTGAAAGTAAATCAGTAGCCACTGTGTCACAGGGTCCACATCCAGAAGTGCCTGCACCTATTGCATTGAGTAGCATTAGTTCTCCTGATAGTAGCAATGTTCATGATGAAGGTAAATCTATTTTAATTATGTCATCAGTTTCTTTTTTTTTCTAAAACAAAAACCCATACACATGTATTTGTCATCATAGGCATTTAATCTGATACAATTGATGCTTGGACGGGTTACTTTTTCTTGCGTCAAGTGAACTTCTACCCTCATGTCTATTCTGAGTTATAATTTACTCCAATTAGGTGATGGTCATTCTGTATATGTCCGGAATTTGTCTTTAAATGCGACAGTAGCAGAGCTTGAGACTGAATTCAAGAAATTCGGACCTATAAAGCAAGGAGGTATCCAAGTCAGAAGTAACAAGGTCTGTTTATCTAATTGACAAACGTAATATTGCTATAATTGCTTAATGGTGTATTTTACTAATTTTCATTTGGCCAGCAGCTGGGATACTGTTTTGGCTTCGTTGAATTTCAAGATCTCAGCTCCATGCAGAATGCAATTCAGGTATGACTAAACTTCGAATTTGAATTTAAGCTATTAATGGTTTATTAGATGGTTCAAGCTAGGTTGCTAAGAACAGTTCAACTACAAGTTTACACCTTAAAAATCTTAAAAAGTTAGAACCTGCTGTATACTCCTGAGCACAATACTTGATAGCTTCAAAAAAAAAAAGTTATCAGGAACTGGTCAAATACCTACATGGAAACAAACTCTTGGAATTTTGTATTCATGGGAAATATGGCATATTGTAACGTTTAGGTCAGTAAACTGGATGAGAAAATTTACAAGTGCAAATATGGGATAATCTAAGGTAGGTAGTTATAATATGCTTATGATCTTGTTTCTATGCGTATGTGAAAGTAGTGTTTAAGATTTAAAACTATTGTAAGTGAGACATCGCTGGATATGCACACATGGGGGACTAGGTAGTTACCAGATGTCTCGCATTGCGTATTTGTATGTCTGATGTTCATGGTTAACTGTAAGTTCCTAGAGTTGGAAAATAAATAGAAACCATTTGTGGCTCTCTGTTTTAAAATACTTGACCTTATATGCAGTGTTGTAAATATCGCTCGGCGGTACCTCGGCGGTCGACCACCTTTAAGCGATAAATCGGTTTTGGCGGCGATATATCGGTTTCTTGGCGGAGACCCTAAATTACAATGGAAATTATTTAAAAAAATAAATATTTACATATTTTTATTAAATTTTTTAGTGTTTCCAACTTTTTTTAGTTATATGTTATATATATGTTACTAATATAAGTGTTATGTCTGGTATTGGGTATGTTTAAATTAAAGCCCATCAAGTTATTAGCCCAAGAAACCACTTTAAAACCTAACTTATTAGGGTTAGGTTAAAAAATAGAAATGCAGCCTCTTTCTTCTCCTTTCATCTTCTCTTTTCATCTTCTCCTTCCTCTTTTATAGCTTCTCCACCAGAAAACACCATCATAAGCAGAAAATCTAACCACAAAAAATGGGCTGTTTTGTTGACTAGCGTTGACCTAGGCGGCCGATTTGACCGATTTGGCCTGCCTAGGTGGTCCGTTGACCGATTTTGACCAAAACGCCAAGTTTGGCCGATTTGCTAAAAATCGTGGCGGTGGACCACCGCCAAGCGATATATCACGATATATCGGCCGCCATGACCGATTTTTACAACACTGAGGGGTGTTTAACAGTCAAAATTTAAGTCACATGAGGGTTTTAGTTGTGAAAAAGTTTAACGTAACATTTAGAATTTTTTAAAAAAAAAGTGTAATAAGTGTAAATAAAATTAGTGTATGAATAAGTGGAAATAAAGTGTAAAAAAATAGTGTATGAATAAATGA
>BQNB010108639.1:0-16170 GCA_026074375.1 Tanacetum coccineum
GTTTAAACAATAAAACATACGAATTACATTATAAAAGCCGTAAAAGTTTAAACAAGAAATCATACGAATTACATTCCAAATGACAAACTACTCCAAACCAAGTTTTCCCATGTCATTGTAAACTTCGTGAAGTAGTGCGGCTGAATTAAGTGTGTATTGTACCGGGTGCATATACATTTCCACCACTTGTAGAAACACAAGCGATGCCTTAGACTGATAATCATACGCGACTTAGAATAAAACATACGAATTACATTACAAAAGTAGATAAAAGTTTAAACAATAAAACATACGAATTACATTAGAAAAACCATAAAAATTTAAACAAGGAAGCATACGAATTACATTCCAAATGACAAACTACTCAAAACTAAGTTTTCCCATGTCATTGTAAACTTCGTGAAGTAGTGCGGCTGAATTAAGTGTGTGTTGTTTCGGATGCATATACATTTCCACTGTCACCTTGAGTATCGTTATCTTTCCAAGCAAGTGCTTGCAGCTTGAGCACTCTGCATTTCTTGAAGATCCCAGAGAATAGCTTTGAGGTGTTGAAGGTCCTGGAGAATATCTTAGAGGTGTTGAAGGTTTTGGAGAATAACTTGGAGTCGATGAAGCTCTATGAGAACTGGTCAGTAGACGGACTCGTTTCTTTTTCCTTAAAAAAAATCCACATCCAAAGCAATTTTCCCGAGGCTGTTAAAGAGTAAAGAAATCAATTTTTAACAACTAACCAGATTATTTGTATATTACACAAATAAAAAACATGTGTTTATTCACCTTTGATAGTGGACATGCATAGTATAGTTTACCACGGGTTTTAGGTTTATACGATTCTCGCAGAACTACATCTCCGGCTCCACAACCACACACAAAAGCTTCATATAGCACCATCTTCAGAATAACAGTGTGATATATTTATGGTTGTGACGGGAAGATTGTGTGTGATCTGTTGGTGATTGTGAGGATAATATATATATGCTTTTATGGTAAAAAAGAGTATTTGGCGGGAGTATTTAGTAGGAGTTTTTGGCGGGAGTATTTGGCGAGAGTTTTTGGCGGGAGTATTTGGCGGGAGTTTAACATATCGACTTATCCGTTGAACACCTAATGGATAACGATAACATATCGACTCATCCGGTAAACATCTAATGTACAACGATAACATCTCGACTCATCCGTTAAACATCTAATGTATAACCATAACATATCGACTCATCCGTTAAACATCTAATATACAACAATAACATATGGACTCATACGTTAAACATCTAATGTACATCGATAATATATCGGCTCATCCGATAAACATATAATGTACAACGATAACATCTCAACTCATCCGTTAAACATCTAATGTACAATGATAACATATCGACTCATCCGATAAACATCTAATGTACAACGATAACATCTCGACTCATCTGTTAAACATCTAATGTACAACGATAACATATCGACTCATCTGGTAAACATCTAATGTACAAGGATAACATCTCGACTCATCTATTAAACATCTAATGTACAATGATAATATATCGACTCATACGTTAAACATCTAATGAACAACGATAAAATATCGACTCATCTGGTAAACATCTAATGTACAAGGATAACATCTTGACTCATCCGTTAAACATCTAATGTACAACGATAACATATCGACTCATACGTTAAACATATAATGTACAACGATAACATATCGACTCATCCGTTGAACATCTAATGTACAACGATAACATATCGACTCATCCGTTAAACATCTAATATACAACGATAACATATCGACTCATCCGGTAAACATCTAATGTACAACGATAACATCTCGACTCATACGTTAAACATCTAATGTACAACGATAACATATCGAGTTATCCGGTAAACATCTAATGTACAAGGATAACATCACGACTCATCCGTTAAACATCTAATGTACAACGATAACATATCAACTCATACGTTAAAGATCCAATGTACAACGATAACATATTGACTCATCCATTAAATATCTAATGTACAACGATAACATATCGACTCATCCGGTAAACATCTAATGTACAACGATAACATCTCGACTCATCCGTTAAACATCTAATGTACAACGATAACATATCGACTCATCCGTTATACATCTAATGTACAACGACAACATATCGACTCATCCGTTGAACATCTAATGTACAACGACAACATATCGACTCATCCATTAAACATCTAATGTACAACCGATAAACCGAATCGATCGGACCGAACTGAACCGAGAAACCAAACCGATCAGACCGAACTGAACCGAGAAACCGAACCGATCAGACCGGACACTCAACCGTTGAACGTCTAATGTACAACGATAGCATCTCGACTCGCGTCCACAGTGAGTGGAATATCTTGTGATTAACAACACTGAAACTTCTAATGTATAACGATAAACCAATAAAAAATTCACCCCCCCCACTCATCTCCGTTGGACATCATAATTGTACATTCGATAACATATCGAACCATCCATTTGAACGTCCTCAAATGTACAACGATACCATCTCGACCATCTTTGAACATCTAATTTACAACGATACCGAATATCGACTCATCCGTTGGACATCTAAATACAACGAATAACATATCGAACTCTTCTCCGTTGGACATCTAATGTACAACGATAGCATATCGACTCATCCGTTGAACATCTAATGTACAACGATAACATATCGACTCATCCGTTGAACATCTAATGTGTAACGATAACATATCGACTCATCCGTTGAACATCTAATGTACAACGATAACATATCGACTCATCCGTTGAACATCTAATGTGTAACGATAACATATCGACTCATCCGTTGAACATCTAATGTACAACGATAGCAGAGAATCATCGCGAAGAGAAAGATAAAGAAGGAATAAATTCATACGGAAAGATTACGGCTTGATTTGTATTTGGTGTATCTATGTTAACTAGTCACTTATGTAATTAATAAGTTGTACCATTTTATCATGTTCTAGTACTTATGAGTATTTCTATGTAGTTTTGCACCTTAGATATGGACTATCATCGTTATAATTAAAATAACATCACGACTACATCCGTTGGACATACTAATGTTTACGATAACATATCGACTCATCCGTTGAACATCTAATGTGTAACGATAACATATCGACTTATCCGTTGAACATCTAATGTACAACGATAACATATCGACTCATCCGTTGGACATCTAATGTACAACGATACCATATCGACTCATCCGTTAAACATCTAATGTACAACGATTGTATCTCGACTCATCCGTTGAAACGAACCGATTATATATTTTATAAAAAATAATTTTAAATAATAATTATATATTTTATAAAAAATAATTTTAAATAATAATTATATACGACGACCGAACGAACCGATCAAACGAAACCCACCCGTTCCCAAAAATAACCGATTATATATTTAATAAAAAATAATTGCAAATAAAATTATTTACGAAGAAAGAAAACCGAACCGAACGAACCGAGGAAACCCGGACCGACCCGGCCGAAACGACCCCGTATATATTTTTATTAAACAAATAAGTGTAAATTAATAATTAATATTTTATAAAAATAATTTTAAATAATAATATAATACGAACCGACCGAACGAAAACGATCATCCGGACCCGACCCAGCCGAAATGAACCGATTAAATAATTTATAGAAAAATAATTGTAAATAATAATTATTATATTTATAAAAAATAATTTTAAATAATAATTATATACGAACCGACCGGAAACGAACCGATCCACACCCGAACCTACCCGGCCGAAAACGAACCGATATATATTTTTATAAAAAATAATTGTAAATAAAAAATTATATATTTTTTTAAAAATAATTTTAAATAAAAATTATTTACGAATCGACCGGAACAACCGAGAAACCGAGACCCCGACCCGCGAAACGAACCGATTATATATTTGTTAAAAAAAAATAATGTAAATAAAATTATATATATTAGAAAAAATAAATTAAATAAGTAATTATGATACAACCGAACCGGATACGAACCGAGAAACCGGACCGACCTCGCGAAACGAACCGATTATATATTTTTATAAAAAATGATTGTAAAATAATAATTATATATTTATAAAAAAAAATTTTAAATAAAATTATAACGAACCGAGCCGGAAAAAAACGAAACCGGATCAACCCGACCGACCCGCCCGAAAACAACCAATTACTATTTTATAACAAAATAATTGTAAAAATTAATAATTATATATTTAATAAAAAATCATTTTAAATAATAATTAAATACGAAACCGACCGAAACGAACGAGAACGGAACCCAGCCCGGCCCGAAAGAGCAGATTATATATTTTATAAAAAAAAAATTCCAAATAATAATAATTTACGAACGATCCGAACGAACCGAGAAACCGGACCGTCCCGGCCAGAAAAACGAACCCATTTATATATTTTATAAAAATAATTGTAAATAATAATTATATATTTTATATAAATAATTTTAAATAATAATTATATACGAACCGACCGTGATACGAACCGAAAAACCGAACCGAGCCCGCCGTAACGAACCGAATGATATAATTTTAACAAAACATAATTTGAAAAAATTAATTATAAATATTTTATAAAAAATAATTTTAAATAATAATTATTACGACCGAGCCGGGAGACGAACCGATCAGCCCGTATACCGACCCAGCCGAAATGAAACCGACATATATTATTATAAAAAATAATTGTAAATAATATTATATATATTTAAAAAAATAATATAAATAATAATTATATACGAACCGACCGGAACGAACCGATCAACCGAACCGACCCGGCCGAAACGAACCGATTATATATTTTATAAAAAATAATTGTAAATAAAATAATTATATATGTTTCTAAAAAAAATTTTAAATAATAATTATTTTACGAACCGACCCGGAACGAACCGAGAAACCGACCGACACGACCCGGCCGGAAACGAACCGATTAAATTTTTATTAAAAAATAATTATATATTTTATAAACATAATTTTAAATAATAATATATACCAACGCCGACCGTAACGAACGAGAAACCGACCGACCCGGCCGAAACGAACCGATTAATATTTTAAAAAAAAAATGGTGGATTGTAAATAATAATTATATATTTTATAAAAAATAATTTTAAATAATAATTATATACGAACCGACCGGAACGAACCGATCGGCCGAAACGAACCAATTATTTATTTTATAAAAAATAATTGTAAATAATAATTATATATTTTATAAAAAATAATTTTAAATAATAATTATATACGAACCGACCGGAACGAACCGAGAAACCGGACCGACCCGCGAAACCGAACCGGCGAAACGAACCGATTAAATATTTTAAAAAAAATAATTGTAAATAATAATTATAATATTTTATAAAAAAAAATTTTAATACTATTAAATAAACGAACCGGACCGGAACTAACCGATCACAGCCCGTTGACCAGAGGCCGTTTCCACAGCCGAGTGTCGACCACAGCCCGTTGACCGTTGACCAGAAGCCTGTTTCCACAGTATGTTCTCATTTGAATATGGATACGTGTATATGTTAAAGGGTTGTTTGGATTTTCTTATAATGTTTATAAGCAAATCCAAACAACCCTTTAATGCTCATAAGCTGTTTTTAAACAGCTTATAAAGTATAAAGGTTTTGCTTTGGAGTCGCTTATAAACAACTTATTACGTTTATAAGGCTAAATCCAAACAACCCTTTAATGCTTATAAGCTGTTTTTAAACAGCTTATAAGCATTAAAGGGTTGTTTGGACAACGAAAGTATCAATATGAGCATCTGCAGAATATTAATAATCAAAATATCTTAGATTAAGTTTTATATGACCGAATAACAACCATGATGTAGATGTTGCCTGTTACAACAAATACACTGTATTAACAATCTTTGGTCACGAGATTCTACCAAAGCATCGCAAACGATAAATCTTTGTCACGAAGTTCTACAAAGCATACTACTTGGGATAAATCTATCACCCGGAAGGTCAATGTGTTATGTGGAAGGCTTTCTTTGAACCGCTCCTCATAGATTGAATCTCTCTCGCGTGGTATGAGGATATTTCTGGCCATCTCGTTGGTCCTTCTTGCATGCCAATTGAAATCTGCTAATCATATATCTTCGAATGCGACATTGCCTGACCGAATGTGGAAGCTCGTTTTTAGATGGTGTGATATTCCTCTTTTTCAAGCTTCTTCTTGGGATCATTTAATGATACGGATCATCTCTTGGCATGCTTCATAAAAGAGAAAAAACACAAGTTCTTATGTTATTACAACTTACGGGTTCTTTTGTGGCTTTTGGAGATAATTTAGAGAGTTTAAAAAAGCATTGTAAAATGAAAGAAGTAATAATCAAAAAGGCGTAATAAAAAAATTAAAATAAGCGTCACGTTAGAACTCTTAACCGTGAAGGAAAAGTGAACTATTCAATAATGTTCGTTTCTATTCCATTTCGAGGCTTCACCAATAGGGAAACCATATGAATTTAATCTTGGCATGACTGGCTTATGGATCCCCTTTTTCGAAATCTGCTAGCGTAAAGGCAATGGTTAGAGCTGCCTTTTAGGTTTTTTTCGCTGAAGCTGGCGTTCAAGTTCGCTGGGTTGGCGAACCTGTACGCCAAGGTTTTTTTCGTTGGCATCTTCAGTCGTTTTGGAGGATGGTTTCTTCTTTCAATCCTTACTCATCGGGACTATTGTTTGGGGTTTCATCAAAACCATCCCGAAGTGAAAACCGAGGCTCGCTCCGGGATGGGGGTTTTTCTTTGCCGAAGTAAAAACCGATCCGTCGGCCTTCGTGGTCAACAGTTGTTTTTTTTCATCCCTTTTGATTCCCTCGCAGTTAAAGTCTTGGGATTTTACCATTATTTGATGTTATGTAATTCTTTTTGTTGACTCTATTGTACTTTAAGTTTCTAGCGTCTTGCTAGACTCTTTTTATATATATTTCATCTTTGCCGTTCAAAAAAAACAAGGAAAAGTACATTACGAAGCTCAAGCAATCATAAATTCTCATAAGCATACCATCTTGCTATAGGTTTTGTCAAGTGACATTTAATGTATATTGCTGAAATTGGTCTTCTTTAACCTATGTCTCAGTATCAAACGAAAACGACATTCCTTATTTTGTCAAAATAAGTTTGGCATATCGGATTTACTTCACTATGTGGTCACAACAATAGTCGACAGAATACGAGGTTGATAAGTTTGCCAGAGAGTTTAAAGGTTGAGATGTGATCAGCAATTCTCACGGGATAATTGAAGCTACATAATGTCAATGGTACTTCACAGTCTAAGCAAAATCCTTCAAAGTTCTTCAATGTCATTCATAACTTCTCAAGATATGTGCTTAAGACAAGAACTTCTCAAGTATATGTGCGTACACGTCAATGATGCTTCCGAGAGTTTGAAACCATCATGGGGGGGGGGGAAACGTGTACATTCGGTACTTAGTTGACTTTGATGTTACTATGTCAACTTCCAGGGGGAAGTAGGGTATACTACTTTACTTAGTATGGTTTGTGAAGTATTCTGCATACGTGAGAAGAATGTTGGTTGATTTCATTGCACTGTACCTCCCGATCGAATATTCACCAAGACCTAAAGACAATAGCAGTAGAATTGATGTGTTTTTTCTTACTTCTACAAAATTCTGCTCTGGCACGAAAATGACAGAATAGAAGATTTTTCTACTATATCAAAGTTTTCAGAATCTGCTCAAGAAGAGGATTTTAATTTGGGGGGAAGCTATTCATGAAACTTCGCCAACAAAAGATAGTCTAAAAAGGAAAGCTTTTCAAGACATGCTTCATACTTGGGGGGGGAGGTGGTTGGGGGGGGGGGGTTAATCCAACTCATGCATACTACAATGGTTCATGTACAATTAAAGACACTGAAGATCCAAGCTGGAGTACAAGTTTCAAGACCAGGAGAACTCAGAAGACATCTTCACTTGAAAGGCGCTTTGGAAAAATTTTAATTTGTGTTGTATTTGTACCTGATAGGAACATTGTAAGTAATTCCGTATGTCCACATATTGGGGGAAGATTGTTAGCCTTAAAATATTTTGCCTAATACGGAATTACACTAGTTATCATTAGGAAAGACATGCAGGACTATAATTGTT
Source organism: Tanacetum coccineum (assembly GCA_026074375.1). Lineage (NCBI taxonomy): Eukaryota > Viridiplantae > Streptophyta > Magnoliopsida > Asterales > Asteraceae > Tanacetum > Tanacetum coccineum. Next base: position 8,178 of record BQNB010108639.1, read on the forward strand.
AAGTTAGAATAGTTTCCCTTGTCTTGACCTATAAATAATAATCTTGACCTATAAATACCCCCTCCATACTTCCATGGAGGGGTGAGGATTCATTTGTATCATTTCACCAAAGTGTGTGTGTGTTATTTCTCTCTCTAAAACACATACACATCTTTTCCTTTCTCTCTCTAAATAATATGGCTAAGTTCTTGTTCAATCCTTCCCGACCTTCGGATCGAGTTTACCTAGTGTTTCTTATTGAGTACATTTGGGCTTCTACACACGTACCTATCTCGATAAAGGTTCAAAATTTCTTTGTGTATCGTGCCAAATACACTACAAGAAATATGAGAACAGGTGACGGACTTTTCCCCGGCGACATATGTCGCTGGGGAATATGGCACTAAACACAAAAATAATCCTACTGGCACCAATTCTCGTAGAAAATTTAGTCAAAGTATTCTGAACTTTTCCTTTCCTTCCCCGTGACGACATGTCGCCCAGGGGATAAGGACTTAAAATTGACCAAATATTTCTACGTAAAACGTGGCGGGAAATTTTCCCACGCTTACTTCTTTCCCCGGCGACAAGTCGCTGGGATTTCATTTGTTTATTTAAAAAAATGATAATTATTTTTAATTACGTTGCAGTGACTTGACAAAACATTAAAAAGGATGTTTCCCCGGCGACATGTCGCCGGGGAAAGTATTATTAAAAATTATAAAGTTTTATTAACATATCACAAATATATCAAAAATAAAAAAGAGGTTTCCCCGGCGACATGTCGCCGGGGAAAGTGTTATTAAATTTTTTTAGAGTTTTATTAATATATCACAAACAACTCACAACTATATTTTTTACTAAAAGTTTTATTAATATATCAAAACTATATTTATTAAAAAACTAGAGTTTTTAATAATTAATATTTAAAAAATAGATTATTTAAAATTATTTGATATAAAATAATTAAACTACGTTTTTTTGATTTGTTTCGGTCCGATATTCCGTATATTTTAACAAAAAAATATATATATGTTTTTAAGGTGATATCGTTATACATAAACACATTCATATCGTTATACATCAACACATTCATATCATAAAAGTTTAAACAAAGTCTTCACATACAATAAATAAAACATACGAATTACATTGCAAATGACAAACTACTCGAAATCATACGAATTACATTGCACATGACAAACTACTCCAAATCAAGTTTTTCCATTTCATTGAGAACTTCGTGAAATAGTGCAGCCGAATTAACTGTATGTTGTTCCGGATGCATATGCATTTCCATTGTTGCCTTGAGTACACTTATCTTTCCACGCAAGTGCTTGCAGTTTGAGCACTCTCTATTTCTTGAAGATCCTAGAGAATAGTTTGTAGGTGTTGAAGGTCCCAGAGACAATACTTGGAGGCGTTGAAGGTACCAGAGAATAACTTGGAAGTGTTTTAATGTGTCCCTGCAGAGTAACTTGGAGCTCCAGGAGAACTCATCAATTCACGAAGTCGGGTCTCTTTCCATAAAAAAATCCACATCCAAAATGTTTCGGAGGCTGTTAAATAGTAAAGAAATCAATTCTTTTAACAACTACCCAGAATATTTATATATTGCACAAATAAAAAACATGTGATGTTCACCTTAAGATTTTGGACAATTCATAATATAGTTTACCGTAACTCTCAGGTTTATACGATTGTTGGAGAACTACATCTCCTTCTGCACACCTACACGCAAAAGCTTCATGTTGCACCATGTTCACCATCTTTTTATGGTTGTGATGTTAAGAGTGTGTGATATGTTTGTGGTTGTGATGGTATCTGCTTTTATGATATAAAAATTTATTTAGGCGGGAATTTGACGGGATTACTTCGGGGAAAGTATTTGGCGGAGTATTGGCGGGAGTTTTTTGGCAGAGTATTTGGCGGGGTATTTGGCGGGAGTATTTGGCGGGAGTTTTTGGCAGGAGTACTTTGATCGTCTAAGTGTATATAAAACCCCTAAACATCTCTGACTCAATTCCGTTGAACCTCCTAATGTATAACCCCTAACATATCGAACGCATCGTTGAACCTCTAATGTAGAATCCCTAACATCCTCGACTCATCCGCTGTACCCGAATGTATAACCCTAACTTCTCGAACTCTTCCGTTTTAACTCGGCTAATGTTATAACCCTAACATCTCGAACAACCGTTGAACCCTAATGTAATAACCAATACCATATCGATCGTCCATTTGAACGACTAATGTAAACCCCTAACATCTCGACTCGTCCGTGTGAACGTCTAATGAATAAACCATACCATATCTACTCGCCGTTGAAACGTCTAATGTAATAACCATACCAATATGAGACTTCGTCCGTATGAACGTCTAATGTACAACCGATAACATATCGACTCGTCCGTTAAAGGACGTCAAATGTATAACCATATCGATATCGACTCATAACGTTGAACGTCTAATGTATAAACCATACCCATCTCGACTCGTCCTGTTGGAACGTCTAATGTATAACCCTAACATCTCGACTCGTCCGATAACGTCTAATGTACACCTTACCATATCGACACGTCCGTTGAACGTCTAATGCTACAACCATAACATATCGAACTCGCCGTTAAACGTCTAATGTATAACCAATCATATCGACTCGTACTATGACGTCCAATGTATAACCGATTACGACCATCTCGACTCGTCCGTTGAAACTCTAATGAAAAACCCTAACATCTCACTCGTCCGTATGACGTCTAATGTAGAACCATACTCATATCGACTCTGCCTTTTGACGTCTAATGTACAACCATAACAAATCTACTCCGCCAGTTGAACGTCTAATGTTATAACCATACCATATCGACTCGCCGTATGTACGGTCAATGTACAACCATAACGATCGACTCGTCCGTTAAATGTCCTAATGTATAAACCAGATCATATCGACTCGTACGTTGAACGTCTAATGTATAACCATTCCATCTTGACTCGACACCGGTTTGAACGTCTAATGTAAACCCTATCATCTCGACTCGTCCATGAACGTCTAATGTATAACCATACATATCGACTGCGTCCGTTTGAACGTCTAATGTACACAACCATAATATATCCGACTCGTCCGTTTGAACGTCTAATGTCTAACCATAACATAACGACTCTCCGTTGAACGTCAAAATATAACCATACCATATCGACTCGACCGTTTAACGTCCTAATTATATGGATGGGAGGGGGAACCATAACATATCTACTCCGACGTTGAAACTCTAATTATAACCATACCAACTCGTCTCGTCCATTGCATGTCTAATTATAACCCTAACATCTCTACTCGTCCGTTGAACTCTAATGAATAACCATACTATATCGACACGGACCCGTTGAACCTCCTAATGTAAACCCTAACATCTCGACTCGTCGTATGAACGTTCTAACTATAACCCAACTTCTCGACACATTCCGTATGACGACAAATGTAAAACATACAATCTCGACTCGTCCGTTGACGTCTAATGTACAACCCATACCATATCTACTCATCCGTTGAACGTCTAACGTACAACCCTAACATATCGTCGGGGATAACTAATTATAAAAAATCATTTCGAATTATAATTAATATACGAACCGAGGGAACCGGACCGACCCGGCCAGAAAAAGAAAACGAACCAAATTGTATATTTTTTATAAAAAGTTAAATATTTTATAAAAAATCATTTTAATATAATCAATTATATACGAAAACGAGGAACCGGACCGACCCGGCCCGAAACAACAAATAATATATTTATTAAAAAAGGTATCTATTTTAATAAAAATATTATTATATAATTTATAAAAAAAATTTATATATATAGACAAAAAAAAGTTATTTTTTTATTTTTGATGATTCCCAACGGCGATCATGTCGCCGGGGAAAGTAATGATAAAAAATCATTTCGAATTATAATTAATATATCGAACCGGAGGAGTAAAGAAGAAAGATGTAAGTGAGATGGTTTGAGTTGCCGGACCTGACCCGGCCGAAACAAACCAATTTATATTTTTTAATTAAAAAAATCATCTTAGTTAATAATTAAATACGAAACGAGGAACCTGGGACCGAACCCGCCGAGAACGAACCAATTTATATTTTTTATAAAAAGGGTATAAAATTTATAAAAAAATATATTATATATATTAATAAAAAATTATATAAATAACAAAAAAAAAAGTTATTGTTGTATATTTTTGATGATTCCCCGGCTACCATGTTCGCCGGGGATTAAATAATTATAAAAAATCATTTCGAATTATAATTAATATCCGAACCGAGGACCGACGCAGACCCGGCCGAAACGAACCAATTTATATTTTTTTATAAAAAATTCATTTTAATAATAATTATATACGAAACGAGGAACGGACCAGACCCGGCGAAACGAACCAATTATATTTTTTATAAAAAAGAGGTAATATTTTCTAAAAAATATTATTTAATATCTTATAAAAAAATTATATAAATAAAAAAAAAGTATTTTTTTAATTTATGATTAATCCCCAGCGACATGTCGCCGAGAATAAAGTAATTAATAAAAAAATCGTTTCGAATTATAATTATAATACAAACCAGGAACCGGACCGACCCTCCGAAACGGAACCAATCTATAATTTTTTTAAAAAAAATCTTGTTAGATATAATTATATACGCAAACGATGAACCCCGACCCGACCCGGCCAAAACGAACCAAATTATACTTTTATAAAAAAGTAATAATGTTTTAATAAAAAAGTTATTATATATTTTATAAAAAAGTTAATAAAATATACTAAAAAATTTATTATAATTTAATTTTTAAGGTTTCCCCGGCGACATGTCGCCGGGGATAATAACCCACCAAAATTTTCGTTACCCCGCCAAATACGCTAAACGACAAAAATAAATGTTTCCCCCCAGCCGACATGTCGCTGGGGATTGTCGCCGGGGAAAACAATTATTGATATTGTAGATATTTTCATTTACGCGCCATTTTTTACTAAACGACAAATGTATTATTTTCCCTGGCGACATGTCATCGAGGATTGTCGCCGAGGATTTAAAAAGATACCAAAAGATAGATCCGTGAAAACACTTAGCAAAAACAACCCTCACCACCAAATAATACTCCCGCCGATGACCAAAACAACCCTCATCACCACCTCCTCCTCCACCACCACTCACTACCACCGTGCCACTCACCACCACCCCAGAACCATCCTCTTCCACTACTACTACACCCCAGAACACGCGCACATGAGCACAATTAATTTTACTTTAATTACAAAATTAAATAAGTTGAGAGAATAAGCTGTTAAATAAGTCATCCTCCTCTTCCCTCTAGTAGTTTAATTCTTCTTTTAATCCTCTAAATGATGATTCTTCTTCTTTTTCTAATCTTCTAAACACACGGGAAGCAAGGAGCCGAGAACAGTAATAAGCCGAGAAGCAAGGAGCCGGGAACACAACCAAGGTAATGTATTACCCTCTTTTTAGCTATCTTTTGGTATCCCCGGGGACATGTCGCCGAGGAAACTTTGTAGTCATTAATTTTTGTTTGTGTGTCTAATTTGGCTAGTCGGGCCAGTGGATAACCTACTAAGCTAAGAGATAAGCTGATAATAAGCAAAGGGATAAGCCGAGGCAGTGGACAACCAAGGCAGCCAAGACAGTCGAGACATCCGGGACTGCCGGTGAACCTTAACCGACCACGTACAGTATGTCTCGTTTCATATATTCGTTCTTAAGATAATGGATTGCGTTTGGAATTGCGTTTTGTATGATTTTAGAATAATGGATTGCGTTAGGTATGATTTTAGAATAAGCGTTTGATTATGTAGTCGGGTTTGTAATGCGGTTAAACGGATTTGTAATGCGGATAAACAGATAAAAGTAGCTAATTCTGTTTATAAGCAAATCCAAACAACCCTTTAATGCTTATAAGCTGTTTTTAAATAGCTTATTCAGGTAAGATGTTTTTAAATAGCTTATCAGCATTAAATGGTTGTTTGGATTTGCTTATAAACAACTTATTCTTTAGTGATTAATTTGTTTTAGAATTTTAGTGATTAATTTCAAAAAATCCTTGTCTGAATTTAATCATCCTATAGAAACCCGTCCGGAATTAATTTATTAGAAATTAATTTCAGAAAGTCTCCTATTTGGGACTGCTTTTTGAATGTTTTGTCTTATTTAGGATATGAATGCCTATAACTGGTTTACTATTTGAGATGATTTCGACAGTGTTTCTCCTTTACTCCTACGAATATGTCTTTAAACACATATTTGGGGAGTTAAGAGGAAATGCTGTCAAAATTTTTTCAAATAGTAAATCGGTTATACGCATTCATATATGAGACGAATCATTCAAAGAGTGGGTTAGGATTGCCTTCCATAGTTGCACTAGGTAAACAAAACACCTCGTATTCCTCGTTTGAATGTGTTTAATTAAGTGCATATAATAACTAATTGTATCGTTAAAATGCAGTTATGGTAATTGATAAGAGTTGGACACTTTTAGAGCATCATGAACGAGCATTTTATATCGGTCTTGAAAAATTCGTCGATCATTGCAAGCCGTTAGTTAACAGTGCCGAGAAAATAAGATGTCCATGCAAGTCTTGTTTAACAATATTGTGGGTATCCATCAAACACCTTTTAGACCACATTATAAGACATGGGTTTGATCTAGGTTATAAAACATGGGTTCACCACGGTGAACCAGATCTTCTTCCGCCACCGCCAGTAATAGATAACACAAGACAACCTCAGATGAGTGACATGACGGTGTTACTTAATGATCTTAGCTATATTCCTCCGAATAATGAACACAATGAGATAAGTAATGAACTGACTCAAGCTACACGTAATGAGTTTGAAGAGTTATATGCCAGTTCCAATGAGGAGTTGTACCCCGGTTGTGACTATTTGACTCGATTAGACTTTATGGCAAAGTTTACCTATTTTAAGGTTAAAGGTAAAATGACTGATTCTATATTCAATGAAATGTTAGAGTTTTTCCAAAATGTATTTCCCATCAGTAAAGGATGTAAGCTCCCACCGTTATACTATGCAATAAAGAAGACATTTAAAATGATCGGGTTAGGGTACGAGTCGTTACATGCTTGTGAACACGATTGCTGCTTATTTCGGGGAGACGATAACAAAGATTTAGATTTCTGTTCGGTGTGTAATACGAGTAGATGGAAAGATAGTAACACACCGGGGAAGAAAGTTCCTAAGAAGGTGTTCCGCTACTTTCTGATCATTCCTAGACTACAACGTTTGTACAAGTCTAGTCACACTGCAAAGGAAATGACTTGGCATGCTACTGGAAAGTGTACGGAGCCCGGTAAGATGCAACACCCGGTTGATGGTGGAGCATAGAATAAATTTGACACCAAGTATCCAGATTTTGCAAAAGAACCAAGAAATGTTCGACTAGGGTTGGCTGCTGATGGTTTCATAATCCGTTTGGCAACCTTAGTCAGGCCTACAACATGTGGCCGGTGATATTGACAACATACAATCTGCCTTTGTAGTTATGTATGAAAGAGAGTTCTTTTAATCCTCGGGCAAGGACATTGATGTTTACTTGAGGCCTTTGATTGAGGACCTGAAGGTTTTATGGGACCGGAAAGGTGTCGAGACTATAGACATTGCTTCAGGCCATAAGTTTAATATGAGAGCAATGGTTTTATGGACCATCAATGATTTTCCAGCTCGAAGTAGTTTGTCTAGGTGGAGTGGGCAAGGTTACAAGGCATGCCCTACATGTAATGAAGACACTCAATCTGTTTGTGTGTTAAGCAAAACAACTTATGTTGGCCATAAAAGATTTTTAAAGAAGCCCCATAAATGGAGGTGTTCACTTGAATTCAATGGCGAAACAGATAAAACAGATCATTCTAAAGAATTTGGCCGGGATGTAATCCTGGCTCAACTTGATAGATTGTCAACGCGTGTGAAGGGTAAACATCCGAGTTATGG